>SRLM01002123.1:42637-93920 GCA_015708895.1 Populus ilicifolia | reverse complement strand
AGTGCTCGGGCTGGAGGACAGATTCGGGCTTCTTTGTTGTTGCAACAATTTGGACTTGAAAATGACCTTTTTAGATCTTAGGCTCCATATGAAAGTTGTAGGCCTATGTCATACCTTTCCATCCATATAAAGTAAACCTAAATCTAAGATCTATAGCTCCGAATATGATCCAATTATCGAACAGTGTTCTGGTTTAGATTGCACCGACATCTTTTTTCTAAGTTTGATCATCTCTTTGCCTTTGCAATTGAAGTTCTTAAAGTCATCAATCAATCTTTTTATTTATGTGATAGGCCTGCATATAAAATTGACATTTACCATAAATTAAAGGTATCTTATATTATTAGATAGATTATTATAAAACATACTTTAGTTAAGGAGTTATTGATACTTCAAGTGCAAAATGATGATATAAAACCATGATAAAAATGCACTTTTGAGTACTAATCATAAATGGTTAATTAATCTACAAGTTAAGCTTCCTAATTATTCTTAACTTAGTTGCTAGATGTTTATTCTTTGTCCTCATGTAAATATTTTTATTAATAATATTGGTCACATTCATAAAAAAAAAAAAGGCATTCATATCTTTAAATTTATGCAAACTGCGATTTTATTAGCCAAAAATGACATATATAATAGTAGCATTACATTAGAAAAAGGAGTAGAAGTACGTAAAGTAGCTCTCAGCACAAACTACATGTAGTAGCTAATACTCAATATACTTAATTACACATCCGGCACCTATAGTAGGTCTATAACATTATTGCAAGCTATTTTAGATATATATATATATATATATGTATGTATGTATGTATGTATATTCATGCATTAACATATATGTATTTTATGAGTAACCAGAACATGTTTCATAATTTATTTGGTTAGTGCCTGATGCATAGCTAAGCTAGATCATCTATGGATCAAACCTATAACGCGCCGGCACGTTTAAGCATTGCGATTAAGGAACGATTAAGGTGAAGGCTCATCACCTCCTTGGCTCCACCCACAAGTTCACCACCAATGAACACGACAGGCAATGTTGGGCATCCAAACCTTGAGAGTGCTTGCTCAATTTCCCTTCCTTTAGGCATCTCATCAAGCTCATGGACAACCATGTTAGCCCCAAACTCATTGAAGAGAGTCTTGATGGAGTGGCACATACAGCAAGTGCTCTTGCTGAAGATCACAACTGGTCTCTCGGATGCCAAATTCGTCACCCTCTCCATTTCCAAATCGACGAGCAAGAAACTAATGCCAATGACTTAGCGAGTTAATTTCATTACAAGCTAGCTAGAAGTCTCAAAACCGATCGAGCAGCAGAGAAACAAATGATGTAGTTAGCTAGTAAGGAATATTGTGATGGACAGTGAAGTTTTTTGGTTTTGAGGTGCTTGATATCACGAGACTGGTATATATAGGGTTAAATTTGAAGGTTTTGGTTGGATTGGCAATGGTAGCAGAGAGAAAAGGATATGATTGCGAAGCAAAAGAAGAATGTTCTGCTAGATATTTCGGACGGTTTCTAAAATCACTAATCGATTGTTACATGACACAAGTAGAACTCTGACACCACGCGGAAAGTAATTGCACGATATAGATGAAGAATCTTTCATAATGAAAATAAAGACGTGTCATTTGTACGGTTGTTTCACATTATCAAAATAATGACAATATGTAATCTTAAACATGCAAATTGTTCTGTAACTTCTATCCAAAGTTTGATGATCTACGTATTAAAGTGCATTTTGATCAATTTCCTTTGCATGGAGGCATATGTGCTGATTGTAGAAAGAAGTTGGATTTATCCAGTTGGGACCTTTCGGTGGTGGTGTTAAGATTCGCATCCAATTCATCAAGAATGGATAGCCATGTAAGTGAGGGAGAAGAAGGTTAGAGAAAGGACTCGCATGCATACTCTTGAAAGTTCAAACAAATTTAGCCCTATTAAAGTTCCATTTGCATAATTAGTAGCATTAAATCTATCTTCCTCGTAGAAAATTTTACATTAATTCGTTATTAAATAGGATAATAAAACATATTCAATCAAATGCTCTGAATACATCAAAGATGTTATAAAAATTAAACCATCCTTTTTTATTTTTTTTTAGTTTGTTGGGTTTTTCAACACAACCATGTTGAATTAGAAATCTAGAACTAGCATATAATAACTTTTTTTATCCTTGTAATCAGGGGCGGAGCTGGAATTACTTAACAGAGAGGACCAAAAATAATATAATAGGTATAAATTTTTACATATAAAACACATTAACATATAAAATTAACATATTAAAAAAATTGATATATAAAAGAAAATTAAATATAAAAAATAAAATTATTAGTTCCAAAAAAAATTAAATTAAATTAAAACAGGATATGTATTCTTTAAAGAATTTAAGTTGGCTAGAAAAATCGTAAAAAATTTATTAGATAAATTTACCAGATATGTGAGAAAAAATTGATAATTTTAATGATTCTACTTAAAATAAAACAGAAAAAAAATTCAAACTTAATCAAAACAAACATATAAAATATATTCAATTTATTTGAAAAAATGACATTCACTGTAATAAAAAATCAAAAAAAATGATAAAACTAGTAAATTTAGAAAAAAATAGCAAAATTATATATATATATATATAAACCTCATGAAATTCTTAACAAACATAAAAACAATTAAATTTGGATCATTAATTACCTTATTTTGATGAACAATAAATTAATTAACAACTTTATTTTAATCTTTCTGCATTGTTTTGTATTATTATATTTTTTGGTTAGGATTCTAAAAAAGAAAGATAAAAAAACAATAAAAAATAATTAAATTGAACAATTTATATTTTTTTTGTATAGGTTGTATTTTTGTTTTTACAACTTGGATGAAGAGATAATTTATATTCAATGATAATTAATTAATAAAATAATAATTTATTATTAGATAATTTATTACTTATTATATTTAAATACTAAATAAAAAATATCTAAAATATTTTGCAGGGTATTTTGCAGGGGCTGGGCCCTGCTTGCCACCTCTTAGTTCAGCCTCTCCTTGTAATTGTTCTTGATTTCATCTGTCAAAAATAGATGTGATCGTTAATTCTTTATAATGCTTGCAATTCCTAATTATCTAACTAAAATGTTTTATTATGAATTATACAATGCAACTGATAATATAAAGGTTGTTTTTTTTTTTATGCTGAGCTGTTTTTTTCTTTTTTTATGCTTTTATATTTTTATTTTTATTTTTTTATCTTTTTAATGATTTTTTTTGTTTAATGTAGTTTGTTAATGTTAAATTGTTTTATTTAGCTATCAAACTTTCATTATACGGATTTTGGGCTTGACGAATTAATCTGATTTGACGAGTTAATCTGAATTTTTTCTCTGTTTTTCATTTTAATTAATTTTTTTTATTTAGTTTAGTTTATTAATATTAATCTTTTTCTATTTAATTATTAGATTTTTATGATATATATTCCAAGTTTAACCTAGTTTTGGACTATACAGTGCAATCCATAGTACAAAGGCTAAGCTATTTTATTTTTTTTATTTTTTTATTTAATTTAGTTTGTTAATATTAATTTTTTTATTTAGTTATTAGATTTTCATAATATAATCCATATTGAAAAAAACTAATATCTTTAGTTTTTTTTTTATCTGTAGTTTTTTAATATTAAATTTTTTCTATTTAATTATCAAACTTTCATGACACAGATTCCAGGTTTAACAAATTAACCTAGTTGATTCAAATTTTTCTTTCTTCATTAGTTTTTTTTCTTCCTATAGGTTTTTTTCTCCTTGCCTTTTCCTTTTTAATTAATCTTTTTTAATTTAGTTCATTTATATTAAATCTTTTCTTCTATTTAGTTATCACACTTTCATGACACAAATCTCAGGTTTGATGGGTTAATATCGCAGGTCAACACTATTGATTTAGGTTTTTTTCTCATTAGTTTTTTTCTTCTAATTTCATCTTTTAATCTTATATACAGTTCATACTAAAAAGGTTGATGCCTTTAGTTTTTTTCTTTTTATTACTTTCATGTGGACTGGATAGTGTAGTTCACATTTAAAAGGCTAATGTCTTTTTTTTAATTAATTTTTTTATATAGTTTGTTGATATTAAATTTTTTTTCTATTTAGTTATCAGATTTTCATAATACAAATCTCATGTTTGATGGGTTAACCTAGTTAATTTAGATTTTTTTTTTCTTTTTCTTCATTAGTTTTTTTCTACTTAGAATTTTTTTCTTTTATTTTTTATTTAATTTAGTTCATTAATATTAATTTTCTGTTCTTTTTATGCCTTTGATTATGGATTGCACAAAGTAGTCTACCCTGAAAAGGCCGATACCCTTTGTTTGTTTTTGTTTCATTTCCTTTTTAATTAACTTTTTTTTTAATTTAGTTTGTTAATGTTTAATTTTTTTCTATTTAGCTATCAAACTTTCATGACACAGATCCTAGGTTTGATGGATTAACCCAGTTAATTCTGAGTTAACCCGTCAATTGTTTTTCTATTTAGTTATCAAACTTTCACGACATGAATCCAACGTATGATGGGTTAACCCAGTTAATTTAGATTTTTTTTTCTTTTTCTTCATTAGTTCTTTTCTTTATATTGGTTTTTTTTAAAATTAATATATATGATTATCATAGTTTTATAATACGACCTTCCAACTAGATCCACATCTAACGCTATTGGGTTTAATATTGCAGTCTGACTCACTTAAACTTGGATCATGCAAGTTTAGTGTTATTATTAATATTATAAACATTACTCTTAGGTCAGGTGTTGTACCTAAATCCAAAACTTTTGGATATAATTTTGTAGAAAGACATAACACTTTTAGATCTTAGTTTTTTTTTATATTTTTTATGTAAAAAAAATGTCGAGAGGTCCCCAACACCATCTTTTCTTTTTTTATTTCTTTTTATATTTTTTCACATCACAGTTCCCTTTTATTTTCTTTTTCATTTGAATTATTTTCTTCAATAGTTATTTATATACACAAATAAAGAGAGAAAGAGAGAGAAAGAGAGAGAGAGATCAATGGGTATGTATAAAAACACTTAAGTTTGATTAAATTGTTTAGTGATTGAGAGTCACAATAATTGAACATAAGCTGTAATTGATTGAAAGGCACACATAATTAGTAGCCATTTCTTTTATATATATGACTACAACAATACATAATAGTTACTAAATAGCATACTACACGAGATAAATATATATAGGAAAATACAATATTTTATATATTACAATATATTCTATAATACATCCTCTCAAGCTAAAGGTGGGGGAATCATATGAAGTTTGGACCATAAAGAAGCAAAAGTAGAGTGGGGAAGCGGTTTGGTAAGAACATTAGTTAATTGGTCTTTGTAAGGGATAAAATGAATATGTATCTCCTTTTTAGCCACTCAATCATGAACAAAGTGGTAATCAACCTCAACATGTTTTGTGCTTGCATGAAAAATAGAATTAGCAAACAAACATAAATAGCACCCAAATTGTCACACCTAATGGTGGTAACAAAACTGGGAGAAAAGCACAAATCTATTAGAAAATTACAAAGCCAAAGAACTTCAGCAGTACGATTAGCTAATGTATTATATTCTGCTTTAGTGGAGTAGCAAGCAACAGTGCGTTGCTTACCAGATTTCCATGAAATGGGAGTGGTGTCGAGAAAGATAATGTAGCAACCCGTAGATTTCCGATCATCAATGCTTCCCGCCCAATCAGCATTAGTAAAACCATAAAGGGATAATGAGGAACCACGAGTAAGGTGAAGACCGAAATAAGACATACCTTTTAAGTATCATAGTCTATGTTTGACAACCACCCGATGACTCTTAGTATAGGGGCATGTATAAAATTACACACCCTATTTACATCATAACATATGTTAGGTATGGTAAATATGAGATACTAAAAGGCACCAATAATTTGTCAAAAACAGGTGGAGTCCAAGAATGACTCATGAGTAGTAATTAAAAGTGCATTTTTATCAAGATTTTATATTATCATTTTGCACTTGAAGTATCAATAACTCTTTAACTAAAGAATGTTTTATAATAACAAGTTTATCACACACATTTACCAGATGAAAATGAAAATGATACAAACCCCATAATCACATGGTCACGCAACCAACACATAAAGACACCAATTCCTATAAAGCCAAGTAAATCAGGTTTGGTAGGAGTGTGATACAAAGATAACTTGTACCTAGGCACTAGCACTATTGGAAACAGAAAACCCCCACCCAATGAATATTGTTTCGCGAACGAGAAGTATAAGGATGACGCCACGAAGATAGTTGTTCTTTGATAAGTTATTTTCAGTTCATTAGAGAACCATGGAAGAGAGATTATCTCACCAACACACACACACAAAGTGCAGCAAACAAAAAGTTTTATTAATCTGAATAGTGTTTCTTACATATATGGTTATGACTCTATTTATAGTGACTCTAGAATTAAAGAAACCCTAATAACTCCCCTTAGGTGGACTTATATTCAGCCTACTTACAATTGACCCAAATAAGTAATAGTAACCTAAAAACTAAGAAGAAAATATAAAAAATCCAAAAATTACCATCCTAAATAAGCTACAATCAGATTTGTCACCATTAAAAAGTCCCAAATACACTAGGAAATCTGATCTGAAGGTAGAATGTATTCTAAAGTCTTCTTTCCTTTTGTAGCTCGGATGAATAAGGAATCCTTGTAAGAAAATGATACTGAAATAATTATGAATCCTTGCTACACTTGAAAACTATATTGCAACCCATTAAACATCCTTGTAGAATTAGTACACTTCTAAAATAAGCTGCCACATCCTTTTAGGAAAAGAATCCTAGCCAAATAAGAAGTCCACAAGTCAAAAGGAAGTAAATAACAAAATTCATATAGCCTCTATTGACCTGTATTGAGATACCTTCCCGAACTCTGATTAACTTGAAATTTTAACCCAAGGTAATACAATATGTCAGGAGACTCCACATAAAATTTTAGCTCGATCCAATGATCCGATTGAGAATTATAATTATTGTCGTAAAACTGGATAGTTGCACATTTTACATCAAAATTTAACCTTGCTTTGATCGTATCAGATACCATAAGATACTTTAATTTATGATAAATGTTCATCCTAGATGTAGGCCTACCATATAAATGAAAGAATTGGTTAATGAGTTGAAGTAATGAAGGATAAAGAGATGCTGGTGTTGTCCAAATTGGAACACTGTTTGATAATTATGTCATATCTAAAGCTGTAGATCTTAGATTTAACTTACTTTATATGGATGGAAAGCTAAGACATAGGCTAAAACTTTCATGCTGAAGATAAGACTCAATTCTATTGTTTGAAAGTCCAAATCTTAGTAATAACATAAAAGTCTGAACCTGTCCTGTAGCCTAGACACTATTTAGTTTTTAGCCCATATCTCGAGTTTTAAAAGTCCAAATGACCTTAATTTTTTTTCTGGAAAGCTGAGATAATTTTCTATAACTTTCATAAGAAGATTGGTTCAAATTCTGATGTTATCAATGATATTTTGTTTAGATAAGAAGATAAGAATTATCACCAAGTCAAGATGTGATCACTTACTCAACAATTAGTCATCAAATCAATAGTTTCAAATTTTGGCCTATAAAAGGAGGCATTTTCCATGCATTTAGGCATCTTGGTTTCCAAATCAAGATCATGCTCTTGCTTTTTCTCTTTGTATTTTTGTAATGTTTAAATTTTTCTTTCATTAATATCGTATTTATACATTTCCTTTACTTAACTTTTATCTTATTTATGTTCTTATCTTTTTTATTTATATTTCTCTCTTTTATTATGTTTAGCTAAGTTTATTATATCTAGATGAAAAGGCTACACTAATAGTGTAAGAATAAGTATAATATAAATTTAATATAGACTTTAATGTTTGATACTGTATTTGTTACCTTGTTTACTTTTAATAATTTTCTTGTTAAATGGTCAGTTTAGATTTGTGTTATATAACACTTGGTACACCAAATACTTGGCACTTTTATAGCTCAACCGCATGGTATAACTGATACATATGCTATGAAAGGAACTTGATTTGTTGCTAACGTAAGTTATAATCAAGAATACCTAATGTTATTTACAAGTATTAACATTATTTGAATAAGATAACTAATGTAATCATGTTAACAATTTATAATCAGAGTGGAACCTCCTTTTTGTATGGTTTCTAATTGAGTAATAAAAAGAGTTAATACTATACTTGTTTGAAGTACTAGTAGTGAATCCTCTAACTTTGACATTTGTTATTATCATTACTTAATCCTCATATTGATCTTCCATCTCAAAATTCTTATCAACTTCTTCTTCTTCTTTTTTTTTCTATTATTATTATTACTACTACTATTACTATTATTATTATTACTACTACTATTATTACTATTACTATTACTATTACTATTATTACTACTACTAGTACTAGTACTAGTACTATTATTGTTGTTGGATTGTTGTTATTTATAATTTATATAATTAACCTCCTTGTGGTTTGATCCTGGTATTGCTGGGTTATTTATTACTTCGATACTACTACATTTGGGGGAAAACATTAATCTTTTGGTCATGTCAAATGATAAGACATAAGCCTATAATTTTTATGCGGAGTCTAAGAATTACAAAGGCTGTTTTCAAGTCTAAATTATAGCAACAATGAAGAAGTCCAAAATTGTCATCTACCCAGACACTGTTTAATGTTCAGCCCATATCTTGAGTTCTAAAAGTCTAAATGATCTCATTTTTTTTCCTAGAAAGTTAAGATAATTTCCTAAAACTTTCATGTGGAGGTCTAGTTCAAATTTTGAAGTTATTAATGATTTTTTTATTCAGACAAAAAGGTAAGGATTGTCACCAAGTCAAAATGTGACCACCCACTCATCAATTAATCATCAAATCAATAGTTTTTAATTTTGGCCCATAAAAGGAGGCATTATCATGCATTTAGGCATCTCGGTTTCTCGATCAATATCATGTTCTTGCTTTCTCTCTTTGTATTTTTATATTGCTTATGTTTTGCTTTTATTAATATCTTGTTTATGCCTTTCATTTAATTTTCTTTACTTATTTAACTTTTATCTTATTTATGTTCTTATCTTTTTTATTTATGTTTCTCTCTTTCATTATTTTTAGTAAGTTTATTATGTCAAGGTAAAAATGTTACACTCATGGTGTAAGAATAAGTCTAATTTAAACTCAACATGGACTTTAATGTTTGATACTAACATGTTTTATGTGTGATACTAACATGTTTTGTATTTCTTATCTTGTTCATGCTTAATACTTGACTTGTTAAATGTTTAATCTAGATTTATGTTGTATAACACTTGATACAATAAATACTTGACACTTTCATAGCCCAACCATATGGTGTCACTTACACTTGTGCTCTAAAAGGAACTTGACAATATTTATAGGTATTAGCATTATTTGAATAAGATAACTAATGTAATCATGTTAACAATTTATAATTCGAATGGAACCTTCTTTTTGTGTGGTTTTATAATTGAGTAATAAAAAGAGTTTACACTATACTTGTTTGAAATACCATTAATGAATCCTCTAATCTTGACATTTGTTGTTATCATTGCTTAATCCTCACATTGATTTTCTATCTTAAAGTTCTTATCAACTTCTTCTCCTTTTTCTTTTATTATTATTATTATTATTATTACTATTATTATTATTGTTATTATTATTAGCACTAGTACTAGTACTATTATTATTATTATCATTGTTGTTGTTGTTGTTGGATTGTTGTTATTTATCATTTATATAATTAAACTTATAGTGGTTCAACCTCGATCTTGCTAGGTTATTTATTCTTCAACATTCCTGTATTTAGGAGAAGACATCAATCTTTTGGTCATATCAAAAGGTAAGACATATGTCTACAACTTTCATACGGAGTCTAAGATTTACAAAGGCCGTTTTCAAGTCCAAATCATAACAATAATGCAGAAATACGAATATGTCCTCTACCTAGATAATGTTCAGTGTTCAGCCCATATCTTGAATTCTAGAATAAATGACCTTAATGTTTTTTTCTAAAAAGCTGAGACAATTTCCTAGAACTTTCATGTGGAGACATGGTTCAAATTTTGACGTTATCAATGATGTTTTATTCAGATGAAAAGATAAGGATTATCATCAAGTCAAGATGTGACCACCCACTCATCAATTAGTTATCAAATCAATAGTTTTGAAATTTGGCCTATAAAAGAAGACATTATCATGCATTTAGGCATCTTGGTTTCTAAATCAAGATCGTGCTCTTGCTTTCTCTCTTTGTATTTTTATATTGCTTAAGTTTTGCTTTAATTAATATCTTGTTTATACCTTTCATTTCATTTCCTTTACTTATTTATGTTCTTATCTTGTTTATTTATGTTTCTCTCTTTCATTATGTCTAGCTAAGTTAATTATGTCAAGGTGAAAAGGTTACACTAATGGTGTACGAATAAGTATAGTATAAACTTAATGTGGACTTTAATATTTGATACTAACATGTTTTGTATTTATTATCTTGTTCACTCTTAATACTTTGCTTGTTACATGGTTAATCTAGATTTATGTTGTATAACACTTGATACAATAAAATACTTGGTACTTTCATAGCCTAACTGTATGATATAACCTACACTTATGTATGAAAGGAATTTGATTTGTTGTTCAAATAAGTTATAATCATGAATGACTCACAATATTTATAAGTATTAGCATTCTTCGAATAAGATAACTAATGTAATCATGTTAATAATTCATAATCCAATTGAAACCTCCTTTTTGTGTGGTTTCCGGTTGAATAATAATAGTTTATATTATACTTGCTTGAAATACCATTAGTAGATTCTCTAACCTTGACATTTATTGTTATCATTGTTTAATCCTTACATTAATCTTACATCTCAAAGTTCTAATAAATCTTCTTCTTCTTCTTCTTCTTCTATTATTATTATTATTATTAGGAGTAGTAGTATTAGTATTATTATTGTCACTATTATTACTATTATTATTGTTATTGTTGAATTAGTGTTGTTTATAATTTATACAATTAACCTCCTTGTGGTTCGACCTCGGTCTTGCCAGGTTTTTTTATTATTTATACACTCTTGCACTTAAAAGAAGATATCAATCTTTTGGTTTGTCAAGTTTTTGATGTCGCTGTTGTAGAGGTAAATTCTTGTACACATTATAATATTTGTTTTATTTTATCTTTTTATTTTTTTTGTATTTGACTTTATTTCTTTTCTTTTATTTATTTTTCTTTTGTTTTCTTCTTTCTTTTATTATATTCTTACACGTGCATAAGAGCATGACCATGTACATTAAGTGGTAGACTTTGTAGGGTATCCTCATTATTTTCAGAAAATATGGTTAAATAAGATAACTAGACGCTTCATAATGAGAATAACCATGTTTGAACACTTAGAGACCACATGAATTCCACAAGAATAAGTGTACCATCATGCATAATTTTTTGCCTTGATGCATCTCATTTTACTTTTAAGTCAAGTATTATTCAACTTTTTACCTTCATGTCATGACTTAGATTTAGAAAATCCGTATTTACATTTAAGGGAATTTAAGGAGATTTGTAACATGTATAATAACTCAAATTATAGCATGAACACCATCAGATTAAAGCTTTTTTTTTTCATTAAAAGATAAAGCTAAAACATGGCTATAAAATTTAAGAGCTCGATTCATTCTTGCTTGGGATGAAATGCAACAATAATTTTTAAATAAGTTTTTCCCTTCTCATATAACAAATTCTTTTAAAAAACAAATCACCACTTTCACTAAAAGAACAGGAGAAACATTTTAACAATGTTGGGATAGATATCAAGACTTGCTTAATACTTGCCCTTATCATGGTTTTGAAACATAGAGATTGGTTTCACATTTTTATGAAGGGTTAACACCTAGAGATAAGTAAATGGTTGAACTGATGTGCAATGAAACTTTTAAAGATAAAGATCCTGAGAAAGCAATGAAATACTTAGACTTATTAGCTAAAAACTACTTAAAATTAGGATACTGTAGGTACTTATAAGGCACCGAGTAAAACTCAGCCTTATACATCTAGTAGAGGCATGTACAACCTTAGAGAAGATTATGACCTCCAAGCTAAGTTTGCATCTTTAGTTAGAAAAGTCGAGGCACTAGAATTAAAAAAGAGTGGTCAATTAAAATCTGTTCATGATATTGTGTGTCAAATCTTTGAAACAAATAAACACTTAACCAACGACTATCCAACTTTGCCTTCTTTTAAGAAATGTTTCAATGAATAAGATTATTTTTTAAATAGTTTTCAAAAGCTCAATCATAACCCATACTCGCAAACATACAACCCTAGTTGGAGAAATCACCCAAATTTTAGTTGAAAAAGTGATAATAACAATGCACAAACTTCACAGCATACTATTTCAAGCATACTATAATTTCTAAAATTCTCATAGATAATTTCACCCAAATTGGTGTGAAATGAAGAAACTAATCGTTTCACTTGTCTACAGAGTTATGTTCATTAGACGAGGCAATTGAAGGCTCTTGGGTTGTATTTTCAGCGGTTAAGGGTCATTCAAACTAGTCTGCATTGGATTCAAACTTACGGTAAAATAAAATCATTGTTTTTAAAGTATTTTAACTCAGAATTTTATTTTTTTGACAATGTATTTACATTTTTTTAATTTCTTTTACGTTCAAAGTTTGATTATTGAGATTCATGGGAACATGGGCCATAGTGGATTGATGTAGCAAACCTACGAATGATGATCAGCATATGATGTTGGTAGCATGGAAGCCTTCAACGCTTGCACTTGGCCAATATAGCAGGAGTGGTACTAGTATTGTTGTTTATCTATCTAAAGTTAACAACAAAACCAGCGAATCATATGAATATTGTGATTAATTTAGAGAACTGGGTCGGCTTCTAAAAACCCCATCAATTCTTGCCTATGCTATGTATAGACATTCAGCAACCCCACCTAACATGTAGAGTCAAATAACCTGGTTTTCCAGCTAAACTGAAATTATTGAGAGGTGTTTTTTAAGAGACTTTCTGTCCTCGTCTTGCTGCTTGATTGCTCATAAATAAGAGAAGATACCCTTTATGGGGTTTGCAATGACGAGATAGGCATCGAGATTTGAACATTATGAAAGCAAAAGTAAGAATATGGAGAGGAAAACTCTTTCACAAGCACTAGGCAATTTTGATTAATTATAAGAGGGAATTAGCAAAGATAATCCAGAATCTCTATCCTTTTTCAAAAAGCCCGCTCTGACATGGTCCACCCCCAATATGCCTCCCTCGTCTTGGAATTACACGCCTAGGAATCCCTAGTAAGCATATTTCCTCTGGGTCTCGATGAAATTGCTGAAAGTGTGCCAAACTTTTGTGCATCACCCAAATTCGCTAGCACTGGCTAGTATAAGGCTCTCAAAATCTTCATATATGAGATGCAAAATTAACTACTTAAAGAATTCTCCATATAATCGAGCCGGACACTAGCTAGAGCAAGTACTGATCAGCACTCTTCTGCCACGGATTTAATTCACTAAGTTTCGATTCCATATGTACGTGCGTGCGTGTGCGAGGAAGATCGATTGGGTTTAAATAAAATGACATTTAATTCAAAGAACAAGGATGACTGATCTTCCAATGGTAATGTGTTAATGATGGCGGAGTTGATTCTCTAATATGAAATATTAGATAGGAAAGGTTTTTCAACGCCAATATGCCATGACGAAGAACATCAAACTCTATTGTTAATGCCTAATGAACCAATTAAACCAGCAGCTAACAGAGTAATTGATCTTATCTATATGAACAAATATGTGGTGTAATTGGAGGTTTAATTATATTCTAATGGCAAGCTAATGGTATACAAGTTTTGCCACTACCTGTTTAATATTATTGTGTTATGTTATGCTTTTTGATGCTGTATTATAGAATGAAAGTAGTATTTATTAATTAGTTATTGTGTTGTGTTTATGAATACTGTCTATTGCTTTACATGTAAAATACGAAATGAAGATTGTACTAAAAACAATTAAATAAATACATTTAACTTATATTAAATAGTTTAAGACTTCTTAAATTTACATAATTAACACGTGAATATATTTTTTATAAGAGTAATTCTTACGTTAAAAAAAGGAGGTTGAATAGGGTATTAATTATACACACACACCATTTAAATAAAATAAATTGTATAAAAGAACTTTGAGATAGAATTATAAAAAATACTAGCATATTTGGGATTTATAGTTAGACAAAATTGATGGAAAAGGTTTTTATTTATATTAAAAAAAAATGGAACCTATAAGCAGTTGTGCTTTTAGTTATATGCAAGGTACACTTCCTTATTTTTTATATATAATTTTTTTTTATGATTTTTACTTTCATTTCAAATCAAAATAGAAGAAATCTAGAGGAAACATTACATACATTCTTTGAAAAATAAGAGACAATCAATATTCAACTTGCTCAAAGCATGGCAGATTTTAAAGATACTCTTGCAAAATTGACATTTGCTCTAAGTTTGAAAGAGAAAGGAAAGTTTTCATCTCAACCACAACAAAATCTGAAGGGGCAATACAATGCAAATGCAAGTAGTTTTGGAAGCCAACACATGAATTAAGTCAAATCAGTCACTACTCTTTATAGTGGTAAGGTTATCAGAAAACCTACTCTTGAACCTTATGAGAAAAATAATGTGTCAATTTCTAAGGGTAAGGAAGGGATTAAATCTAAAAATTACACAGAAAAGACTGATTCCCCACCAGCACTTTCATTTCCTCATGCCATGATGAAACAAAAGAAAGTCAATCACAACTCTAAAATTTTTGAAACTTTCAAACAGGTAAGGATCAATATACCTTTGCTGGATACTATCAAACAGGTTCCTTCTTATGCTAAATTTTTTACAGATCTGTACACTATGAAGAAAAAATTGAATATGAAAAAGAAAGTGTAACAACCCAGTTTTTCAAGCCCCAAAACAATAAAAAACATTTTTTACTTGACACACATTGTGTCGGTAATTTGCGAACCTATTTCCTCACATCACCAAAATGCAATCCATACATCAACTACATTCAACATTTTATTTAAAAGGGAATTTTACATAAACACATAATATTACGTTTGCATTCTTAGAAGTTCATATTATAAAATACATCCATAGACATGAGTTTGCATTCATATCCTACTAATAGTCACCACGAATTTAAACAAAAGAGTTCTATAAAAGTTATACATTTAATACATTGATCCATACAAAATCCATCATGATTTAGGATGCAACTACATGATTCCTTGCTAAAGTTCTCATGTATCGGGTTTCCTAAGCATCTCATTGATGTGATGTCCCTATTGCAATGCAAAACATGTAAGAGAATGCAATTGCTTATTAGTAATAATGATAATTAAGTGGTCTGGTAGAAAAATGAAACATTAACATTATTCCATGGTTGATGCATGATATTTATAGTTTCTTCATGTACATAGTATACACAATTTATAGTACATATAGATGCACCAATTCTTGTAATCAACCATAATCTTAAACCCATATATCCTTTCAAGGCATCATTTGTTGAGGTTAATCATTCACTCACCCCAATCGTCCACTTTGAATGCCTTTAGCTGAAGCTAATTAATCATTTGTCTTGGTCATCCCTTCGGATGCCATTAGCTGAGACTAATCATTCCTTTGTCCCGGTCATCTATTCAGATGCCATTAGCCGAGACTAATCATTTCTTTATCCTAGTCATCCATTTGGATGCAATTAACCAAAGCTAATCAACCTTTTGACAACATTTAACATTTGACAATCTAATATCTATTCTAACCCAATATGGTAACATTCATGTTAAAGTATAGCATTATTTAACATATGAAAAAGGAAAGTGGAAGTCACCTACCTGCTCCACCTATGGTTTGTTCTTATCTTAATGATGGTCCGATCTTGACCGCACCACCTAAGACAACAATGATCACAAATTAGTACATTTGTATTTTTGAATCACATTTGTCACCACACTTATTTCAAAAGTTCATATATTCACATTTAAGTGTTCCATTTTACATCATCATATCATGAAATTGTTGCTAGCATTTAAGTCATTTCTGCCTAGGAGGCTTATTGTAGAAATCGGCAGCGAGAATTGGTTTTAGATAGACCAAAACAAGGATAAGAACACATCTAAACCAACACTTAAATAACCCATCTCATTCAATAGGGAGTATAAATAAAAGAAGCAGAGAGAGGATGATCAATCCTCTTCCTAAAGTTGTCTCCAGCAACTGCATGTCGACCTTCCCTTCCTCTTTCCCAACAAAAACCTAAACTAAACTAGTAGAGAGTGCTTTATGAATGTGTGAAGGAAAAATGAGACCTCGAGGGAAGATTTGGACAGCTACCTAGAGAAAAGGAAAAAGGAGGGCTGGAAACGTGAGAGGAAGAAGAAGAAGGAGAACTAGTAGGAGAAAAGAAAGAATAGTGTCAAACCTTTCTCAAACTTAGTTAGATTTGAAAGGTATGGGTCATGAAACTCCCTTCCTCTTCTTTTTAAGACCATAAATGGAAATGAAGAAGAAAAACCCTAAGAAAATTGACCTAAGACCTAAACTAGCCATGAAGGAAACTGAAATTAACTAGGAGGACAAGGAAACAAAAATGAAATTGATGGTTTTAATGTGTGTGTTCTGCTGGAACTTAGTGATAGTGTAAATGCTAGGGTTGTTATAGCATGTGTGGTATGTGTTCATGCCAAAATGTGTGTTATGCAGTGAAATAGTAATTCACTTCGAAACTATATCGGCTGTAGCGAATTAGCATTCGCTGTTGAAATTGAGTTGTCTATAGCAAATTTATGATTCGCTACAGAAATTGAGTCTTCTGCAGTGAATTAGCATTCATTGCCGAATTGCATATTGTGCAGTGAAATCATGATTCGCTGCTAAAACTATCTTGGCTACGTGTGTTGTGAAGCAAAATTATGATTCGCTGCTGAAACTGAGTCTTCTACAATGAATTGACATTCGCTACTGAATTGTGTATTGTGCAGTGGAATTGTAATTCGTTGCCGAAACTGAGTCTTCTGCAGTGAATTAGCATTCGCTGCTGAATTGTGTGTTCTGCAATGAATTTGTGATTCGCTGCTGAAACTGTGTTGTCTGCAGTGAATTAACAATTCCCTACCTAGTGGCGTGTTATATAGTGAATTTGTGATTTGTTGCCATAGTAGAGTTGTTTGCAGCAAATTGTTGCTGAAGTTAAGTTGGCTATAGTAAAATTATGATTCGCTGCCAAATTATATGTTTTGCAATGAGTTTGTGATTCGCTGCCAAAACTATGTCATTTGCAATGAATTAACAATTCATTGCCAAGTGGCATGTTCTATAAAGAATTTGCAATTTGCTGTCATAGCGGAGTTGTTTATAGCAAATCGCTGTCGAAGTTAAGTTGACTACAGTGAAATTATGATTCGTTGTCGAAGTTGAGTTATCTGTTATGAGTTAGCATTTGCTACAAAAACTGTGGCACCAGTAGTGAAACAGTTCTCGCTACTGAATTGGCTGCCTAGAGCGAAATAGTTCTCGTTGCCGAACTAGGCAGCCTACAGCGAACCAGTTCTCGCTGCCGATTTTTACAATAAGCCTCCTATGAATAAATGACTTAAATGCTAGTAACAATTTCATGGTATGATGTTGTAAAATGTGGATCACTTGAATGAGAACATATGAACTCTTGAAATAAGTGTGGGGATGAATGTGATTCAAAAATACAAATGTACTAATTTGTGAACATTGATGTCTTAGGTGGTGCGATCGGGATTGGACCATCATCAGGACAACAACCCATAGTTGGAGCGGGTAGGTGACTTGCACCTTCCTTTTCATACGTTAAACAATGAGATATTTTAACATGAATGTTACCATAACGGGTTAGAATAAATATTAGATTGTCAAACATTTAAATGTTCTCAAATGTTTGATTAGCTTCTGCTAATAGCATCCGAAGGGATGACCGGGACATGGGAATGATTAGCCTCGGCTAATGGCATCCTAAAGGATAATAGGGATAAAGGAATGAAGGGATGACCAGGATAAAGGAATGATTAACCTCGGCTAATAGCATCCAAAGGGAAGACCGGGACAAACAACTGATTAGCCTGGAATGGCATCGAAGAGATGACTAGGACAAATGATTGAGTAGCTTCAGTTAAAGGCATCTGAAGTGGATGATCAAGGAGAGTGAACGGCTAACCTCAGCAAATAATGCCTTAAGAGGATAGTTGGGTTTGAGATTATGGTTGATTGAAAGAATTGATGCATCTATATGCATTATAAGTTGTGTATACCAAGTACATGAAGAAACTATAAATATCATGCATCAAACATGGAATAATGCTTATGTTTCATTAATCTGTTGAATTATTTAATTATCATTATTATTAAAAAGCAATTACATTCTCTTAAATGTTTTGTAATGTAGCGGGGACATCACATCAACAAGATGCCTAGAAAGCCTGATACACGAGAACCTACTTTTGCAAGGAATCATATAGTTGCATCTTAAATCATGATGTATTTTGTATGAATCAATGCATTAAAGGTATAACTTTTATTAGATCCTTTCATTAAATTCATGATGACTATTATTAGGATAGGAATGCAAACTCATGTCTTTATATGTATATTATAATGTGAATTGCTAATCATGCAAATAAAATATTATGTGTTTATGTAAGATTCATATTTAAATGAAATGTTCAATGTCGTTGACATATGTATTGCATCTTGATGATGTGAGTAAACAGGTTTGCCAATTACCGACACGATGTGTGTTAAGTAAAAATAAATAAATTTAAGATTGTTTGGGGCTTAAAAAGCCAGGTTCTTTTAGGAAAGATGTTAAGGCAGGAAGGTAGGAGATATGGGTTGGCTGTGGGTTAAATTGGTTATGGCAGGAACACAAACAGACTCAATAAATGGAAAGGAATTTTCATAGAAGTGGACATGATGGGAGATGTAAATATGATCAGAAGACAAGTCAAGACAACAATAACATAGATGACATGAACTATAACCTAGAAACATATGAGTAGAGCGATAGCCTAACTTATAAGCATTATATGGTCAGAGAAACAAAAAGTAGAGATATCTAAAAGTATGTAGAAAACCATAATTAGGTGGTTGATGAAACAGAGTTTCAAATGGGGATTTGTATCGTAAGAATGATGTAGGCATATGACTAAGAAGATAGATAAAGGTTTTAAATGCATAATTCTATAATTTTAAAGGTGTCTTACAATGTTCAAGCAGTGTAATACTAGTTTTGACAATATGATGGTAACGATGCTTAACATTATCATTTTATTCATATGTATGTGGACATATGATGCGATGGTGAATACCAATAGTTTTGAAGAAAGAATTTAATTTAAGATGTTAACCACCCTACTTAGTTTGTACTGAATTTATTTTGTAAAAGAATTGTCATTTAACTAGAACTTGAAATTGATGAAACACATTAAACACATTAGATTTGGCACTAAGAGGATAGAACCAAATAAATTTTATGTGTGCATGCATAAAGATAACAAAATAACAAAAACCATCAGAAGATAAAATAGGAGCAAGGCCCTAAACATCTCAAAAAAGATGCAATGATTTTCCTAACGGACATGTTGGACACTAAAAATTTAAAAGACGAGAAGTAATAGCGATCTTTTTATTTGATGATAAGAAACTTAGAACCCGGGAGCTAGGATGACAAAGTTGATGATGCCAAATATCAATAGAGGTGGATAAACTAGCAAACAAAAAAGCTTGGGGCATAAATATGGCAGAAGACTTTGAAAGGACATAAAGGTCATCCTTACTCTAACAGGAAAGCATAACCTCCTTGGTGATGAGATCCTTAACATAGAAAACAGAAGAGTGAAATTCAAAGAAAACAGTTTTCATGGCAGAATTGTTGAACAGATAGGAGTTTTTTTTAATTCTTGAAACATGCAAGACATTAGACAATATAAGAACTCATTTAGAGGTACGTAAAATATTATAAGCTATATTAGATATGACCAGTCCCTTACCATCACTAACATGCAATTGATCATTACTGAGATAAGGTCATATGGTGTCATACTAGCAATACATAGAGTAACATGTTGATTTGCGTTGGTGTTAAGAAATCAAGTGACATAATTTGTTTTGGACGGGTCACTGAATGAGAGGTTAGCAGATGTGTGATTACCATGATGCACAAGTAGGGAGCATTATTATGCAGAGTGGCCAAATATATTGCAAAGTTGACACTTAATTTGTCGCTGCCACTAACCAACATTACCTGTTCTACTTTGCTATCAATCTTGATGATTTTACTGTTAATGCCCATACTGTTGTTGCTGGAAACCATTGTTATGACCTCTGACAACTTGAGCACTATATTGAATTAGGGAGCATAATTAGTACTTAAAAGTGCATTATTATCAAGGTTTTATATCATCATTTTATACTTAAAGTATCAATAACTCCTTAATTAAAACATGTTTTATAATAACATATTTAATAAATATAAGATACCTTTAATTTATGATAAATATTTATCTAAAATGCAGGCCTATCATATAAATAAAAGGATTGATTAATAAATTTAACAATTGAAATTGAGAAGACAAAGAGACGGTTAAATTTAGAAAAGAGATGCTGGTTTAGGCTAAATTGGAATATTATTCAGTCATTGGATCATATTTAGAGTTGTAGATCTTGGATTTTAGCTTGGTTTATATAGCTAGAAAGCTAAGATATAGACCTAAAACTTTCATGGAGTCTGAAATTAAATTCTACAATTTAAAAGTTCAAATCTTAGTATCAAAAGAGAAGTCTAAATCTATATTGTAGCTCAGACATTGTTCAGTGCTCAGCTCATATCTCAAGTTCTTGAAGTCCAAATGCATTGATTCTTTTTTTGTTGGAAAGCTAAGTCAATTTCCTAGAACTTTTATAAAGATTATCTATTTAAATTCTAACGTTATCAATGATGTTTTGTTTAGACAAGAAAATAAGGATTGTCACCAAGTCAAGATGTGGCCACCCAATAAGTCATCAAATCAACAATTTCAAATTTTGACCTATAAAAGGAAGTATTTTTCATGCATTTAGGCATTTGATTTTCATATGAAGATCATGTTCTTGCTCTCACTTTATATTTTTATAATGCTTAAATTTTGCTTATATTAATTTTTTATTTATGCTTTTCATTTCATGTCATTTACTTAGTTAACTTATATCTTTTTTATGTTCTTATCTTGTTTATTTATCTTTCTCTCTTTCATTATAAGTGCATGAGAGTTTAGTCACGTACATTAAGTGATACACTTTGTAGAGTATCCTCATCATTTTCATAAAATATGACTAAAGAAGATAACCAATCATTTCATAATGAGAATAATCGAGTTAGAACACTTAGAAACCATATGAATCCTACAAGAACAAATATACCATCATACATAGTTTTCCTCCTTGATGCATCTCATTTTAAATTTAAGTCAAGCATTATTTAAACTTTTACCTTCTTGTCTTGACTTAGAATTAGAAAATTCATACTTGCATTTAAGAAAATTTGAGGAGATCTATAACACCTATAATGACTTAAATGGCAGCATGAACACAATAAGATTAAAGCTTTTTTCTTTTTCATTAAAAGTTAAAGTTAAAATATAGTTATAAAATTTGGGACCTGATCCATTCGTGCTTGGAATGAAAAACAACAATAGTTTTTAAAGAAGTTTTTACCTTCTCATATAACAAACTCTTTTAAATATTAAATCATTACATTCAATAAAAAACCAGGAGAAATATTTTACCAATATTGGGATAGGTATCAAGACTTGCTCAATACTTACTTTCAATATAGTTTTGAAACATGGAGATTAGTTTCATATTTTTATGAAATTTTAACTCCTAAAGCTAAACAAATAGTGAAATTGATGTGCAATGAAACTTTTGAAGATAAAGACCCTAATAAAGCAATGCACTATCTAGACTTGCTAGCTAAAAATGCTCAAAATTAGAATACTACAATCATTTATGAGGCACCAAGTAAAACTCAACCTCATACATCTAGTGGAGGTATGTAACATCCCCCCATACCGGGATAAAAGCAACAATCTAATATGAACCAAAAATAGAGCAATTAATTTTTTTATATATATTTATGATCTTCATATTAACATCTACTGAACTTTCAACAAGGTTCTTTCTATACCGAAAGGTTCCAAGTTATCGACATGTAACCTGTTTACACTTTTAGTAACTCACTTCTCAAAATTCAATCTCGATCCAATCACCCTAATTTTTAATTCTACAAATATTATCACACCTATCAACCGTAATATTTATGATACACATTATATAATAAAATATTATTGTGGATGGATAAAAAATATAAACACATAGACATTAAATATAGTTATATGAACTATAAAACTAAGTTCATTCATTCAAGTTTAGACATGAATTATACAAATTTAGTTATATAAATATTTTCATGTTTACAAAATATAAAGGTATACTCCCTAGAACCTAGATTACAATAAAGGAAACATAAGCTAGGATTTACTTTTGTTGTGCATGCAATGATCCTGAAACAAAATATATATTATGAAAATATTTATATCACAATAAATAAAACAACATGAATATCAAATAATTTAAAAGGGGTAACATATATTCATATTTTTTTCACTTCTGCATTCTCTTTTTTCATTAAAATCTCTTCTTTATTCAACTATTAATAATCATTTCCTCTTCCTTTATTAACGTTCATTTCCGACTTTATAAGATCAACCATGATTATTTCTTTTTTTTGCTTAACACATTATCAATACCAATTTTATTGGTATCATCATCATCACCCTGTAGGAGTCGAAGGAAGGTGATCCCCTTATAGGGATACTAATATACACTAAATATATGCTAGCCATTACATGGTGATTTCTTTTCCCGGGATCCTAACATACATTGAATGTATATTAGTGAATACCAGCTCGATCCTCTTACCCGGGATCCTAACATACACTAAATGTATGCTAGTCAATACATGCTCGATCCCCTTACCCAGGATCCTAATATACATTAAATGTATGTTAATCAATACATGCTCGATCCCCTTACCCTAGATCCTAACATATACTGAATATATGATAGTCAATACATGCTCAATCCCCTTACCTAGGATCCTAACATACACTAAATGTATGTTAGTTTATGCCTCAAATCACACTTCTAATATTTCTTTTGTCAACAATGATTTCACCACTTAGCAATTCACACAACAACCTTTCACCTTGATTACTCATACATTTTGTAATTCACATTTCACAATAGTAATATATATCAAATCATGAAATTTAACTTGGAAAGTATAGGTGCAATTCACCTACCTATAATAGAAGCTCTACTTGTGCTCCCCTTCTGCTGTTGTTGCCCCACACCTGTGGTCCCTCTTGCAAATCACAAGTTTATCTCTTAAATTTTCCTCACTTAAGATATGTTTTATAGTAACCATATCAATAATCAATAAGTCTTTCTTTCAGTCATTTCTAAATATTTTATGTTTTTCTCATTTCACCCATTAATATTGTTGTTATTTATCCAACCATAGTTATCATTCCTTTCTTTATATCTGGACTCTTACTGTCCAACTGTTGCTATCTAGTTTTTAAACTGTTACTGCCTTATTTCGAACTGTTATTGTCTTATTTTTGAATTGTTACCGTCTTATTTTAAATTGTTACTGTCTAATTGTTATTGTCTAGATATTTGAATTGTTATTGTCTTATTTTAAACCGTCACTATCTAACTTCTCTTCAGATGTTTAATTGTCTCTAGAGTTATAGAATTTCATTTCAAGCGAGATTAATTTTGTTGGAAGCTAAAACATGAGGTTATGAGTTCTTTGAATGAAAAAGAACCCAGATTTGCCTCCAAGACAGTTAACATTATTTATTAACGAACCACACCTATTACCCTACAAGGTGTGTCATGACCCAGTCTTGGTTGGTGACCCATAGTTGGAGTTCTATAACTCTAAATTAAGCAAGACTGATTTTTTTAGTTAGTCGACATCTAAAACTACAATTTTTATGAGAAACCTGATACTAATTCCTTCATCCTCCTACTCAAAATCCCTCTGAGAGTGAAGAGATAACACTATCCAGATTCATCAACCTTAATACACATAACACATGAAGTTATTTAATTTAGGGACTCATATATTTTCCCTCAATTCAAGTTTAAGAACTCTAACTATATTTCAACGTCTAGGCATGCATTGATAATCAATTTTGAAATGACTCATAAAACCATGTTTAGAACACTTACCTAGTACAAATCAAGATTTTGATCTTCAACTCCCTCCTTTTCTTTCAAATTACAGCTGGCCCGCGCCTCTTCTCTTTTTGTTCAAATTTTCTTGTTAATTCCTTGCCCACCAATGTCTATTCTATATATAACCCTTAATTTTGGATGGGTCCTTAGAATGTTTTTTGTGTTTCTCTCTTGATTTGTAAAAAATGGATACAAAAACTCTTTTCTTTCATTATAATAGTTGCAAATCTTTATTTATTTATTTATTATTATTATTATTTTCATTTAGGCCCCATTTTCTTTAAGTGTATTCATTTTACCCCCACTTCTTTTAGTTTAGTTTATTTTCTTTAATTTAATTCAACCTTGATTTTTCTTGGGATTTATATTCTCCCCTTCTAATAAAAATTTTGTCCTTGAAATTCAAATTACATACCTATATTCGATAATAAGTGCGGAAACTTCTCCTTCATCTTGAATTCTCTTTCCCACATTTCTTCTCCTATTCAAGAGCTTCTCCATAATACTCTCACCAAAGGAACTCGCTTATTCCTCAACAACTTCTCATCTCGTTCTAAGATATTGATGGGGCTAGTTCTTATGGTTAGATCCCCTTTAATCTTCGTTGGAACTTGTGGTAATACCAGTGAAGGGTCTATCTTGGCCTTTCATAACAAGGACACATGGAACACATTGTGAATCTTATCTAAATATACAGGTAATTCTAATCGATAGGCAACTAGCCCAATTCTTTCCTTAATCTCAAAAGAGCCTTTGGTCGAGATCGAAGATAAGATATATATCTTAGGGTTAATTTTCCTTTTACTCCAAATCAAATGATGCCTTTCTAAGGCTCCACCTTCAAAAATACCATATCCCCACTTGGAATTCCAAAGGCCTTCTTCGGCTATCTACGTAGCTTTTTTATTTATCTTGGGCTTCCTTCATCCTCTTTTTGATGACTCTCACTTTATCAGTTGTTAATTGTATCATTTCAAGTCCCAAAAGCTTCATTTCTCCTACTTCCTCCCAATAGATGGGGATAAGACATTTCCTGCCATACAATACTTCATATGGAGCCATACAAATAGCAGCATGATGACTAATATTATAAGTAAACTCCACTAATGATAAAATATCTTCCCAATTCCCTCCAAACTCCAGCACACAGGACCTTAGGAGATCCTTAAGAGTTTGAATGGTCCTTTTGGATTGACTATCCGTCTGAGGATGAAATGCCATGCTCAGATTTAACTTTATCCTTATTGCTCGTTGTAAGCTAGGCCACAATCTCGATGTGAACCTTGGATCACTATTTGCTATAGTTGAAACTGGCACTCCATGAAGTCTAATTACTTCATTTACATACAATTTTCCCAACTTATCCATCAAATCACTCATCTTCATAGGCAAAAACAAAGCAGATTTTGTTAGTCGATCCATGACCACTCATATGGCATCATTCCCTTTCTTTCCTCTAGGTAATCCCGTTACAAAATTCAAAGAAATATCCTCCCATTTCTATTCTGGAATTGATAATGACTGTAATTCGCCTGCAAGTTTTTGGTGTTCTATCTTTACTTGTTGACATATCCCACAGTTCGACATAAATTTTGCTATTTCCCTCTTTATATTTGGCCACCAGTAGTATTCCTTTAAATCCCTACACATCTTTGTACTGCTAGGATAAGTAGCAAATCGAGATTCATGAACTTCTCTTAATACTTCATCTTTCAAAGTCCTATCCTTAGGTAAATAAATTCGTTTATCCATAGCTATTAGTTCATCAGATAACATTTGAAATGATGTCTCCATACCCTTGTTTACCCTCTCCTTAATCTCTTCTATCTAACCATCTACCTGTTGAGCCACCAAGACCTTATTTCGAAGCACAGATCAAATCTTTAACAGAGCTAATAGTGATCCTTCAAGCCTTACACTTAGCTGCAAACCTATTTTCTTTAATGCCATTATACTTTCCTATTCCCTAAGCTCTATATCACTCATCATTGCTTTTCCCTTTTAACCCAAGGCATTGATTATTATATTAGCCTTACAAGGATGGTAGTCAATAACACAATCATAATCTTTTATTAACTCTTTTCTACCCATCTTCTTTGTCGCATGTTCAGCTCTTTTTATGACATTAAATACTTCAAACTTTTATGGTATGTAAATATTTGAATTTATGTCCCGTACAAATCATGTCTCTATACTTTTAAGGAAAACACTGCTGCTGCAAGTTCTAGGTTATGAACTGGGTAATTCACCTCATGTAACTTTAGCTATCTTGATGCATAAGCAATTATACGCCCGTGTTGCATCAATACACATCCTAGCCCCCTTTTTTAGGCATCACTATATAATAAACCCTTCGATCCTCGAAGGAAGAGCTAACACAAGAGCAGAAGTGAGCCTCCCATTTAGCTCTCGAAAGCTCGCTTCACACCCTTTCGACCAAACAAACCTAACTTCCTTGTGAGTTAACTTAGTTAAAGGTGATGCTATGGTGGAGAACCCCTGAATAAACCTCTAGTGATATTTAGGAAGACCCAAGAAACTCTAGATTTTACAACGTTGGTAGGCCTTTCCCATTTTAACATGACCTCAAACTTTTTTAGATCCACAAATATCCCTTCTATGGATATTACATCGCCCAAAAATACTACTTTCTAAAGCCAAAACTCACACTTATCCAGCTTTGCATATAATTGATTCTCCCTTAAGATCTGTAGCACAACCCTTAGATGTTTTTCATGCTCCAAGTGAGAGTTTGAATATACCAAGATATCGTCAATAAATACAACCACATATTGGTCTAGGTAAGGCCGAAACACCTGATTCATCAAGTCCATAAACATGGCCGGAGCATTGGTTAACCCGAAAGGCATCACAAAAAACTTACAATGACTATAACAGGTTCGAAGAGCAGTTTTTTGTATGTCTTGTTCCTTGATTCTCAACTAGTGGTATCCAGATCTCAAATATATCTTAGAGAACACCCTAGCACCCTTTAACTGATTAAATAAGTCATCTATTAGTGGTAGTTGGTACCTGTTCTTCACTGTCACTTTATTCAATTGATGATAATCAATGCACAAATGAAAGGTTCCATCCTTCTTCTTTACAAACAATACCAGAGCTCTCTAAGACGAGTTATTAAGCTAAATGAAGCCTTTATCTAACAATTCCTAAAGCTGGACCTTCAGTTCCGCCAATTCCATAAGTGCCATCCTATAAGGAGACTAGGCTATGAGAGAAACTGCTTGAATTGTTTCTATAGAAACTTCAATTTCTCTAACTGGAGGTAATCCAAGCAACTCTTTTGGGAATATATCTTGAAAACCCCTCACAATAGGAATACTAGCCAATTCTATGCTACCCTTTTCCAACTCTTTTGGGAGTAGAGCAAACTCTACTCGACCACTAGCTTCGAGGTATCTTTTATTACCCTCTCCATACTTGAGTAGCCTGTACCAATTCCCGCACACACTGAAACTGCATGGCTATCAATATCATCCTTAGTTCTTGCCTTAGTCCATCATAGAACATTTCCACCCTATAACACTTTATGGGAAGGTAAATAGAAGCAAAAGCTGCTAAATCCTGAAATCTCCTCTCATACTCTAGAACTGTCAAATCTCCTTACCTCATATCTAAAAAATCTTACTCTTTCTCCCTTCTATGCTTCCAGGAATAGTATCTCTAGTCAAACTCTTTACGAAAGTTTTTTGATTATTACTTAAAAGTGCATTTTATCAAGATTTTTATATCATCATCTTGCATTTGAAGTATCAATAACTCAAATAAATCATGTTTTATAATAACATATCTAATAATATAAGATACCTTTAATTTATTGTAAATGTTCATTTTAAATACAGTCCTATCACATAAATGAAAGGATTGATTGATAAGTTTAAGAACTGAAATTGAAAGGACAAAGAGATGGCCAAACTTAGAAAAGAGATGCAGTACAGTCCAAACCAAAATACTATTTGAAAATTGAGTCATATCTAGAGTTGTAGATCTCGGATTTGGGTCTAATTTAAAATAGATGGAAAGATAAGACATAGACCTACAACTTTCATATAGAGCCCAAGATTTAATAAGGCCATTTTAAAGTCCAAATTGTAGCAACAATGATAAAGTTTGAATCTGTCCTGTAGCCCGGATACTATTTAGTGTTTGACCTATATCTAGAGTTGTAGAAGTCCAGATGACTTCCATCTTTTTTTCCTAGAAAGCTAAGACAATTTCCTATAACTTTTATGTTTCAAGTGGTTCCAATTCTGACGTTATCAATGACATTTTAGGTAGACAAAAGAAGATATGGATTGTCACCAAGTCAAGAGTTGGCCACCCACTCATCAATTAGTCATCAAATCAATAGTTTCTACTTTTGGCTTATAAAAGGAGGCATTTGCCATGTATTTAGGCATCTTGGTCTCCAAATCAAGATCATGCTTTTTATTTCTCTCTTTGTATTGCTTAAGTTTGCTGTCATTAATATCTTGTCTATGCATTTTATTTCCTTTCCTTTAATTAGCTAACTATTATCTTATTTATATTCTTATCTTGTTTATTTATTTTTCTTTCTTTCATTATGTTTAGCTAAGTTTATTATATCAAGATGAAAAGGTTACACTAATAGTGTAAGAATAAGTATAATGTAAACTTAATATGGACTTTAATATTTGATACTAACATGTTTTGTATTTGTTATTTTGTGCACTCTTTAATACTTTGCTTGTTAAATGACTAATCTTAATTTATGTTGTATAACAATCGGTACAACAAATGCTTGGCACTTTGATAGCTCAACCAGATGGTATAACCTATACCTGAGCTATGAAAGAAACTTGATTTGTTGTTAATATAAGTTATGAGCATGGATGCTTGACAATATTTACAAGTATTAGCATTATTCGAATAAGATAACTAATGTAAACTTGTTAACAATTTATAATCTAATTGAAACCTCCTTTATGTGTGGTTTTTATTTGAGTAATAAGAGTTTATACTATACTTGTTTGAAAAACCATTAATGGTTCCTCTAACCTTGACATTTGTTTTTATCATTGTTTAATCCTTATGTTAATCTTCTATCTCAAAGTTCTCATCAACTTTTTCTTCTTCTTCTTCTTCTTTATTACTATTACTATTACTATTACTATTACTACTACTATTATTGTTGTTGTTGTATTATTGTCATCTATAATTTATACAATTAACCTCCCTGTGGTTCGACCCTGGTCTTGTCGAGTTATTTATTACTTTGACACTCTTGCACTTGAGAGAAGATATTAATCTTTTGGTTATGTCATCCTTCCATCTCAATACCTCCCTGATCTCCTCTCTCTAATGTTCCCCTACCAAAAGTAGGAACTTTCAAACAAATAGTTGAGTCACGCAATCCACTCGTAGCTCCTCTAGCACTTACATATGATTTATAACTCTTTCCACTTTCCTTAGCTAGTGCCCAGCAACCTAACTTTCAACGTGTTGGAAGGGCGGTGGAAGGGTGGCTGCATAGTGGCCACCCCCTATCTCTTTGTCCCCTATTTTTCTTATAAATATAGGGGAGAGCCAAAACCAATGGGACCAATAGGAAGGGAACATACCGAAAGAGACAGAGCATAGGAGAGAAGAGAAAGAAGAGAAAAGAGAGGTGGAAGGCAAAAAAAGTAAAAAGAGAAAACTAGTAAAGAGATCGTAAAACAAATGAGAGAGAGAAAAAAACAGCACTACCACCCACCATGGACCAACAGCGTCATCGCCTATTGCCTCTAATAGCACATCCAACAGTTGCAACCACTGTAGGTCAACCTTTTCAAAAATTGTTCACAGAGCATGTGAATAGTTGAGAGCACTATTCACACTAGCTGAGTTGAGCAGAGCCCATGTAGTTGGGTCAGGTTTAGCCCAGACTATATATTTGGGCCTGTCCGGCCCTTTTAAAAAATTTCAAAAATCCTTGTTCCTAAATTTTACAATTTTTTTGCATGGTTTTTCTATGTAATTTTGATTAGTGTTAGGTACTATTTTATATCGTAAAAATAGAAATATGATATTAAAATACTCAGTTTTTATCAAAACTTCCAAAACTATAAAAAATTTTGAAAAAAAAAGAAAAAAAAATTATGCATACAATCATGTGTCTCAAAGCTAAAAAATCATATTGTGTTTTTCATACACCAAAAAACAAATTTTTTAACATGTATTTTGACTTTAATAACTAGTTTATTAAAGTCAAAAGAACATTGGCCAAAATTTTAAAAAACAACAAAATTTTTATTTTATTTGTCTCTTAGTATCAAGGGTATGATAGTACATATAATACATATTTCAAATATTTAATTTTTTTTTGTCAGACAATAGAGCAGTTAGGTTTTACCATATTAAGATAAGAACTTCCTTATTAAGGAGGGCTTGTCTTGAATCTTAGACAGACCAACACTTAGAATCCGTAGTACTATTTTAGATTTTATTGGACAAAACAATGTAGCCTATCTTAGGTAAGGTGTATTTATGGTGCTAATACATTTCCTTTACATAACCAGTCTCTATACCTAATCTCTAAGACTAGTTAGGGTTTCTAGTGACCAGAATACTAGGTAGTGACTCTCATTCTAATTTTTCATTGATTAGAGATAAGAATTTTTTGTCTTGTCATATTTTGCCAAAAATAAACCATTTTATTTTTCCTGGAGGGTGGGCAATCGTCACAATGCCACATACGGGCGACAGAATGGTGCATCTACTAGGGACCTTGTTGTCCAAGCTTTGTTTTGTTTGTTTATTGTGTTTTATTATTTGGTTTATATTTTTTAATACACTGATTTTTTTAGGCACTTTCGTTCTATACATATTTGTTCATGCATTATATAAAATTGTTTCATGCATCATTCATATTTTTGTATAAGTTACATTGAAAACTCTAGGTTAAGTAGGGAACTTGTAGCTTACCTTACAATTTTTAAGTCAAGGTTTAAGTTTGTGTAAACCCCAACTCTTTGCTGAATGCTTAGACTGGTAATGATTAATGCACATGTCATCCCATTAACTGTTGAGCCCCTGTATTACCTTTATGAGAGCGATCACTAAGATATTAACAAACCTTTTTAGAGACTGAATAGCCAACCTACTCTTGTCATACATAAAAGACTTTAGAACTTGCCTTTAAGGTGTATGCTCCCTACACTTTGTTTTGCATCAAAACAAGCCTTTTCTAAAAGCATCTTAAAATCAAGACTTATAGGTGACACAATGATCTTTATACAGAAAATTTTCACTGTAAAGTTTGGACAAGAAGCAAGATTCTTGTTTCATGATGCAAGGGGTATGATCATATGTCACCCCTCATAACGTGAGTTCATCATAGATTACATATATATTTGACATGCATACATGCTAGGTTGAAATATAAATCCCTAAAAAGTCTACAACACCTGAATTCGAGCAAGAATCATGGAAGATGAAGAGCATGCTCAACATTATGCCTATTTTCAAGACAAGTTGGAGTCTCTAAAAACAAGTATGGCTCACCTTACTGGCTTACTCGAGCAAACTCTAAGAAATACCTCTAGTAAAGGTCCTTTTACCCGACCAATCACCTTTAATCAAGCCCTGACACGATTTAAAGATTGATGTCTTCTCCCAAATGTAGAAGTGTTGAAGAAATAAATAACTCGACAAAACTAGGGTCAAACCATAGGGAGGTTAATTGTATAAATTATAAATAAAAACAATAATAATAATAACAGTAACAGTAAATAGAATACTAATAATGATGTTAATAGCAATAGTAATAGTTGTAGTAATAATAATAATACTACGAACAATAATAATAGTAATGGAAATAATAATAGTAGGAGTAGTAGTAGTGGTAATAGTAGAAGAAGAAGAAGAAGAGAAGTTGATGAGAACTTTGAAATGGAAGATCAATGTGAGGATTAAACAATGATAACATCAAATATCAAGGTTAGAGGATTCAATAATAGTATTTCAAACAATTATAGTATAAACTCTTGTTATTTAATTAAAAATCTCACATAGAGAAGGTTCCAATCAAATTATAAATTGTTAACATGATTACATTAGTGATCTTATTCAAATAATGCTAATACTTATAAATGTTGTCAGACATTTATGATTATAATTTATGTTAACAACAACTCAAGTTTCATTCATAGTATAAGTGTAGGCTATAACATATGGTTGAGTTATGAAAGTGCCAAGTATTTGTTGTACCAATTATTATATATCATAAATCTAGATTAGTTATTTAACAAATAAAGTATTAAAGAGTGAATAAGATAACAAATACATAACATGTTAGTATCAAACATTAAGGTTCATGTTAAGTTTACACTATACTTATTCTTACACCATTAGTTTATCCTTTTCATCTTGACATAATAAACTTAGCTAAACATAATGAAAAAGAGAAACATAAATAAATAATATAAGAACATAAATAAGATAAAAGTTAATTAAGTAAAGGAAAAGAAATGAAAGACATAAAAAAGATATTAATGAAAGCAAAACTTAAGCATTACAAGAATACAAAGAGAGAAAGCAAAAGAATAATCTTGATCTAGAAACCAAGATACTTAAATGCATGGAAAATGCCTCCTGTTATAGGCTAAAATTGGAAACTATTGATTTGATGACTAATTGATAAGTGGGTGGCCAACTCTTGACATGGTGACAATCTTTATCTTTTCTTGTCGGAATAAAACATTATTGACAATGTCAGAATTTGAACTAGACCAATACATAAAAGTTTTAGGAAATTTTCTCAACTTTCTAGGAAAAAGCAATTGAGATCATTTGGACTTCTAAAACTCAAGATATGGGCTGAACACTAAATAATGTTTTGGCTATAGGATAAATTTAGACTTTTTATTATTGCTATAATTTGGAATTAAAAACGACCTTTTAAAACCAGACCTCTATATGAAAGTTATAGGCCTATGTCTTACCTTTCCATCCATATGAAGTAAACCTAAATCCAAGATCTACAGCACCAGATATGACTCAATTACTGAACAATGTTGTGGTTTGGACTACACCACATCTCTTTTCTAAGTTTGGCCATCTGTTTGTCCTTTTATTTATGTGATAGGCCTGTATTTAAAATGAATATTTATCATAAATTAAATGTATCTTATATTATTAGATATGTTATTATAAAACATGTTTTAGTTAAGGAGTTATTGATACTTCAAGTGCAAAATGATGATATAAAACCTTAATAAAAATATATTTTTAAGTACTAATTAGTATATCTTCTTTTTCCCCTAGACACACGAAGTAGAGGAAGAAAAAGATTTTTCTTGCTTTCTCTGTCACCACCATCAATCCTTCTAAAAAGACACCAACTCCTTCGAAAAAGATGTTGACCATTTTCCACATGTTGGAAGGGTGGTGGAGGGGTGATTGCATATTGGTCGCGTGATTAGTACTTAAAAGTGTATTTTTATCAAGATTTTATATTATTATTTTGCACTTAAAGCATCGATAACTCCTTAACTAGAGCATGTTTTATAAAGACAAGTCTGTTAATATAAGATACCTTTAATTTATGGTAAATGCTCATTTTAAATGCAGGCATTCTCATAATTCAAAGAATTGATTATTTTGATTAACTATTGAAAGTGAAATGACAAAGAAAAGACTAAGCTTACGAAGAAAATGCTGATTCACTTCAAATTGAAACACTGTTCAGTCATCGGATTATATCAAGAACTATAGATCTTGGATTTCATATTCATTTATATGGCTGAAAATATAAGAAATAGACCTACAACTTTCATGGAAAGACCTAAATTTTTCATTTCCAAATTCAAAGTTTGGCCACAAAAGAGAAGTCCAAATCTATATTTTAATCTAGCCCAAATACTACTTGGAGTTTTACCCATAATTGTAGTTCTAGAGGTCTAAATGATCTAAAATTTATGAGTGGAAGGAAAAAATAATTTCCAACAACTTTCATAGAGAGGACCAACTCAAATTCGAATGGTAGAAATGAGATTTCATCCAGACAAGAGCATGAGGGCTATCCACCACGTCCACCAGCAACATTGATCAGTATTTTAGACATATCTCGAGCTGTAGTGCTCCAAATGATCTAAAATTTGATGGGTGGAAGGAAAAGACAATTTCCAATAACTTTCATGAACACTTTGCCAAATTCTGATTGCATCAATGTTAATTCAACCAGCCAAAGTAATTGAGTGATGTTGTCTACCAAGTTCATTAATCAATAGTTGGCCACTATATTAATTATCAATTACCACATGAATAGTCTGAATTTTAGCCTATAAAAGGAGGTATTTTCCATTCATTTGGGCATCTTGTTTTTCATATCAAGATCATGTTCTTGCTCTCTCTCTTTATATTTTTATAATGCTTAAGTTTTGCTTTCATTAATCTCTTGTTCATCCTTTTCATTTCCTTTACTATACTTAGTTAGCTTATATCATATTTATATTCTTGTATTATTTCTTTAAGTTTTTCTTCTTCATAATGTCTAGCTAAGTTATTTATGTCAAGATGAAAAGGTTTCACTAATGGTGTTTGGATAAGTATAATATAAACTCAATATGGACTTCAAAACTTATATCTTAAACAACTTGCTATTAATGTGTCTTATCATTTTTATGTTATTAATTCTCAATACCTTACTTGTTAAATGGTTAATCTAGATTTGTGTTATATAACACTTGATACATCATATACTTGATCCTTTATAGTCTTTGGTCGACATTGTTATTATAAGATGAACTTGATTTATTGTCAATATAAGTTGATATCATGAATACTTGATAAAATTTATAAATAAGATGTTATGTAAATAAGATGATAAATATGATCATATTGATAATTAATAAAGAGTTTATATCTTACTTATCTCTAATACTATTAGTGTATCCTTTAACCTTGATATTTATTTTTATCATTGTATAATATTCACATTAATCTTATGTTTCAAAGTTCTCTTTAACTCATCTTCACTACCATCATCATTGTTGTTGTTGTTATTGTTGTTGTTGTTATTATTATTATTATTATTTTATAATTTATATAGTTAACTTCTTTGTGGTTTGACCCTGGTCTTTCCAAGTTATTTATTACTTTGACACTACTGCACTTGGGATAAAACATCAACTTTTTTATTGTGTCACCACCCCCTGTCTCTCTCTCCTCTATTTCTTTTATAAATACAAAGAAGTGCCAAAACCACTAGGACCAACCGGGAGGGAATAGATTAAGAGAGACAGAGTAAAGAAGAGAAGAGAAAGAAGAGAAAAGAGGGGGAAGGCCAAAAAAAAAAGAAAAACAATAAAGAGAATGTAAAATAGAGGAGAGAGAGAGAGAGAGAAGAAAAAAGCACTGCCGGCCACTGCAGACCACCAACGTCATCACAAGCATCGTTGCCTATCGCCTCTAGTAGCATAACCAATAGTTATAGCCATTGCATGTCAGCCCTTCTCCTTTTCTTCTTTCTCCTACTTCATTCCTACTATGCCTCCATTGTTCACATAGCATGTAAGTGGTGGAGGGAACTATTCACACTGGTTGGGCAGAGCCCAACCTATATAGTTGGGCCAAGTTCAGCCCAGTCCATGTATTTAGGCCTAACTGGCTCATTAATTTTTTTTTCAAAATTCCTTGTTTCTGAATTTTATAATTTTTTCACGTAGTTTTTTATGTAATTTTGATTAATATTAGACAATATTTTATGTAATAAAAATATAAATCCAGTATTGAAATACCTAGTTTTCATCAAAACTTCTAAAAATACAAAAAGATATGAAAAAAAATATATTTTTGTGCACACGGCCAAGTGTCTCAAACCTAAAAGATCATATTGTGTTTTTCATACACTAAAAAACAATATTTTAACATGCATTTTGGATTTAATAACCAGTTTATTAAAGTGAAAAGAAATTGAATAAAATTTCAAAAAACAAGAAAAATTTTATTTTGTTTGTCTCTTAGTATTTAGGATATGACAGTACCTGTAATATGTAGAATCCTATAATATGTATTCTACATATTTAATTCTTTTTTTCAAACATTAGAATGATTAGGTTTTACCACATTAAGATAAAAACTTCCTTATTAAGGAGGGCTTGTCTCAAACCTTAGACAAACCTACAATTAGAAACCACAATAAAACTTTAGATTTTATCAGACAAAATAATGCAGTCTACCTTAGATAGGGCATATTTAGGGCGCTAATACCCTTCCTTTACGTAACTAGTCTTCATACTCATTATTTGAGATTAGTCAGGGTTCCTAGTGACTAGACTATTAGGTGGCAACTCTCATTCTAATTTTTAACAAATAAAAGATAAGAATTCCTTGTCTTGTCATATTCCACAAGAAATACACTATTCCATTTTTTTCTAGAGGGTAGACGATCACTATGACACCTCAAACGTGTGACACCTATCCTCAACTTAGTTGTCTCATCAAAAAAGTTAATTCTGAAAGTCATATCTCAATATTTGATTAGTACTTAAAAATATATTTTTATTAAGGTTTTATATCATCATTTTGGACTTGAAGTATCAATAACTCTTTAACTAAATCATGTTTTATAATAACAAGCTTGATATCATAAGGTACCTTTAATTTATAGTAAATGTTCATCTTAAATGCAACCCTATCACATAAATGAAAGGATTGATTGATTAGTTGAAGTATTGAAATTGAAAGAAAAAAGAGAGGGTCAAACTTAGAAATTGTTCAGTATTCAACTCATATCTTAAATTCTAGAAGTCCAAATGACCTCAATTTTTTTTTCTGGAAAGCTAACACAATTTTCTAGAAGTCTGGTTCAAATTCTAATATTATCAATGATGTTTTATTCAAACAAGAAGATAAGGTTTGTCACTAAATCAAGATATGATCACTCACTCATCAATTAATCATCAAATAAATAGTTTCTAATTTTGGCCTATAAAAGGAGGCATTTGGCATGCATTTAGACATCTTGGTTTCTAGATCAAGATCATACTTAGTGTTCAACTCATATCTTATTTATTTTATTTATGTTTCTCTCTTTCATTATGTTTAGCTAATTTTATTATGTCAAGGTGTGAAGGTTACACTAATGGTGTAAGAATAAGTATAGTGTAAACTCAACATGGATCTTAATATTTGATACTTACATCTTTTGTATTTGTTATCTTATTCACTCTTTAATACTTTGCTTGTTAAATAACTAATCTAGATTTATATTATATAACACTTGGTAAAACAAATACTTGGCACTTTCATAGCACAACTGTATGGTATAACCTACACCTGTACTCTGAAAGGAACTTAATTTGTTGTTAAGATAAGTTATATTTATGAATATCTGACAACATTTACAAGTGTTACTATTATTTGAATAAGATAATTAATGTAATCATGTTAACCATTTATAATCCAATTGAAACCTCTTTTGTGTGTGGTTTTCATTTGAGTAATTAAAAGAGTTCATACTATACATGTTTGAAATACCATTAGTGGATCCTCTAACCTTGACATTTGTTGTTATCATTGTTTAATTCTCACATTGATCTTCCATCTCAAATTTCTCATCTACTTCTTCTTCTTCTTTTATTCTTCTTTATTACTATTACTATTACTATTATTATTGTTGTTGCTATATTTTTTGTGTTTATAATTTATACAATTAACCTTTTTGTGGTTTGACTCTAGTCTTAACGAATTATTTATTACTTCAATATTGTTGCACTTAGAAGAAGACATTAATATTTTAATTATATCAATATTAGAATGCATTATCACATTTATCTTTTTAGAGATATGGTTTGCTCTAATTCTAAATTGTTACCAGTATGTTGTCATTTTAGAGATCAAATCTTTAGCTTTCATACAAGTCTTTTCTATAAATGCACCATCACTAGTAGGGTACATTATGCTTTGATCCATCAGCAAGAATCCCTCATAAAACATATTGCAGAATGATTGATCATAAATTTGGTGATATGGGCAACTTGTGCATAATTGATAAAAACATTCGCATTACTCATAAAATTTTCCCATTGTTTAGGCAAATTTCACTAATTTTTTTCACAAATTGTTCTAGCATACGAGGCTAGAAAGAATTTTTCTAACTTATATTTTTCTAAGAACTTCTTCTTTAAATCATTTTATGTTAGTATTGTCGTTGAAGGAAGGTAATACAGCCAGTCCTTCGTCTTGTCTACCGAAGAGAATGAGAAAGCCCTCAATTTAATTTCTACATCTATCACTCATTGTGATTTCTTGAACAAACCACGTGGAATTCCTTTAAGTGCTATATCAATATTTGGAAATTCAATGCATAAAAGCTACAGGTTCATGTTGGCAGTTGCCAATTGCTTTAATATTCTACGTTATGTCATGTTTTCAGAAATTTCTACTTCTCTTTTGTTTTTAGAATTGCTAGTTGAAAGCATTAAGGTTAACAGGTTCTTTTCTCAACTCTTGTCCTTCATAGTTGCTCTTACGGTTCTCTCAGCTTCTAGATAAGAAACTAGCTCACCTGTACGAGAAGATCTTAGCATAAATTAGTTGAATATTAAAGAAAAATTAGATAAAAATTTTCTCGGTTACGACGCCACGGGTTATCCAAGCCTTGAAAACATAATTCTAACTTTATTATCACAAATATATATATATATATATAAAGAGAGTATGATTATAAAATCTAGGGCAGAGCAAATCTGATAAAAAATTTATTATGATTATAAAATCTAGGGCAGAGCAAATCTGATAAAAAATTTATTTAATCCTCGTACAATATAATAAAATAAGAAGATACGGGGTTTAATAAGAAATTTAAAGAAAATTAAAATTCTAAAAAGAAAACATATAAGATCATTCAGTATTATATGCTCAGTTCAAAAAGGAGTTGTCCATTCAATAAATTAGATTGATTATCAAAATAAAATAAATATTTTTCTAGTTCAAGCAACACTAAAATTCCTTTAAGCATGGAAGATTGAGAAAGATTAAATTAATTAGGAAAAAAACTCCTAATTAATTCCTTGAAGGAAGAAGGAAGCAATTAAAAAAAATAATCAAGTACTATAACCTATCGTTAAAAAATTTTACATGTCTTATTTTTTTAAGCTACAGTTAAATCAAACAAATTCGTTTATTTTGCTTCCTTCTTGATACAAATCAACAATTATGGATTGAAAACTCACCACAAAGGAAAAGCATGCTTACCGCATGAACCATCAAAAAAGCTTGAATAAAAATAATAACTTACATACCAAATTCTAGAAAAATCCTAAATGTCCAAAAATAATATTATAAAAATAATAAAACAAAACTCTTTTGAACCGAAAGCTCAAGTTTAGTTCATAACTGCTAGAAAATTAACAAAAATAAAAAGAGAAAAAGCTACATAAAAAAAGAAGTGGTTTTGTTTCTGTTATGTTTTGCTTTTTTTATTTTTTCCTTCAACTGTTATCGTTCATTAAGATACTTCTTAGAATTATGAGCCCTTAATGTTACCTAGTTCCTTTTTATTTATCTACTCATTAAAATTGATTAAATCTCTTATAATTTGTGTTGAAAATTGACTCTATTGTTGTAATTTAAATTATGCTGCAACTTATAATTTGTTTTTCACTTGATTTGTTGCAATATCTGACAATTTCAGCTATATTTTTTTATTTATGAAATGTTAAAGGCTTGATTTGTACTTTTTTTTGAATTATAAGACCCACTATTTCTATTTCAGACTTTTAGCTGTAATAAGATGCTTGATACTATTAGTTTTCTTATAAGATCAAGAGACCAATCTCGTCCTTAAACTTGTGTTTGGATTTTTACCTTTAAAACAATTTTATCTTACCTAACATCACTCATAAATATTGTATTCCTGAATGTATAAATGATTTTAAATTTTTAAATCATATGATTTTGATATTTGAGACTCAAAATATTTATATTTAAATCTATATTATGAAAGTAGAGAATCTTGTTGCAAGGAGGATTTCCATTTAATTTTATAGATCTGATTTAATTTCCATTAAAACTATGGAACCCTGACTTGTTGAAAAGCTTGCCACAAGAAATCAAGTCATAAACATGAAGAAAATATTGAATTTTTTATCTTTTAGTAATTAATTTATAAATTCTTTTAAGTATACTAAACATAACTTTTAATAAATTAAAATAAGCTCGAAACATATTAAAAAGCAAAGTATAAAAAAATAAAAATATATTTTACATTTATGCATATTCATAAGTGATCTTTTAAGTTAAACTTAGTTAATTTGAAAGCTACATTCTGCCAAAAAGAAAGACATGAAGATTGTACAATAATACATACAAATATATATATATATATAAGTTAGAGGAAAAGGTTCTATTCACGCCATTAACTCATGAAACCCTTCAAAGACAAGCAAATACACCCGAGAATGAAGACTTCGTCTTTCGGGAGAGAATTGGGTAGAAGAACTCACGTCGCAAGACGAAGACCAGTAAGCGTATCTGCGTCTGTATAAATTTGATTGAGGCTGGTAAGAAGGTAGAGCCTATATATATTGCGACTGCATTGTCCTTATCGCACGTCAATTAATTAAGAACCCCAACAACGCATTTTGCAGAGAAAATTGAAAGCTACATCTCTCTCTCTCGATAAACTACAAAGATAAAGCCTTATAAGGCAAAAACCAACCCAAATGGTCGGACAGAGCAGAGAAGATAAAGGAAAATGGTTACCGGAGGAACCGATCAAAATAACGATCACCATGCTGCATATTCTAGCAGTAACATATCCATAGCCTTCCATTGTTTTCTCCTTATCATCCAACTGAAATGTTTCCTGCAAAGAAATAAATCAACATATTCCCCCGCAGCGGTAATGAGCACGAACACCAGCCTCATAGTTTCCGGCTCCAGCATAAACCATGAACAATCAGAACCCCAACTATCCACCATGTCCAGTGCGCAGAAGCACCCAAAGGTAGCTCCCAGAACACATACAAACTTTATATGCAACATACAGAAAACCTGGAATAGGCAGAAGAAGAAAACCCGGGGGTGGAAGGAAGCAAAACAGAGTAATACTTCGACTCCCTACTGTAAAATAGAACATGGAGAACAGAAAACAAAGTTATGCAACCCAAACTCCACCCCCCTGCAATTGGCATCTGCAGATCAATCACGAAGTCTGTTTCTAAAGGCTCGGGATCTAATCTGATCCAAGGCTCTAGCTATTGGTTGGATACGATTTCTGTTTTCTTTTTTTGTCCACTGTAAACAAGCTAGACTCATGATCGAATTGATTGGTCAGGCCAGACCAGGCTTTATGACGATGAAACCCTCAAGGTCTAGCTAAAAAAAAACTAGTTTGCTAGGTCATTTCACCCACTCAGTACAAGAATGCAAGTTATTAGAGACGAAATGGTTCTTACTAATTACTACATCATTAATTGCATTAAGATTAATTCATGTAACATTTAGCGTTGGTAAATTAACAAGATCAAGATCTGGTTCTTTTGCTGGAATTTGAATGTCTTGGTTTCTGTTGCTGCAAATTAATTTTAGTATCAGTTCCTTGATGTTTGTTCTTCTTCCTCTGGCCGTATTGGTCGTATACATATGGCCAAGGCCTCATTTAAATATTTTTATGAATAATATTGATCACATTCATCAAAAAAAAAAAAAACTTTAGAACAAAAGGCATTCATATCTTTAAATTTGTGCAAACTGCCGTTTTATTAGCCAAAAAGCACAAGAAGGAGTAAAAGCACGTAAACTAGCTCTCAGCACAAATTACATATAGTGCTAATACTCAATATACTTAATTACACATCCGACACATATAGTATGATTTATAACATTATTGCAAGCTATTCATATATATATAGATATATTCATGCATTAGCATATATGTATGTTATGAGTAACCAGAACATGTTTCATAATTTATTTGGTTAGTGCCTCATGCGTAGCCAAGCTAGTTCACCGATGGTTCAAACCCATAACGCGCCAGCACGTTTAAGCATTGGGATTAAGGAACGATTAAGGTGAAGGCTCATCACCTCATTGGCTCCACCCACAAGTTCACCACCAATGAACACGGCAGGTAATGTTGGGCATCCAAACCTTGAGAGTGCTTGCTCAATTTCCCTTCCTCTAGGCATCTCATCAAGCTCATGGACAGCCACGTTCACCCCAAACTCATTGAAGAGAGTCTTGATGGTGTGGCACATACAGCAAGTGCTCTTGCTGAAGATCACAACTGGTCTCTCGGATGCCAAATTTGTCACCCTCTCCATTTCCAAATCAACGAGCAAAAACCTAATGCCAATGACTTAGCGAGTTAATTTGATTACAAGCTAGCTAGAAGTCTCAAAACCGATCGAGCAGGAGATAAACAAACGATGTAGTTAGCTAGTAAGGAATATTGTGATGGACAGTGAAGTTTTTTGGTTGTGAGGTGCTTGATATCATGAGACTCATATATATAGGATTAAATTTGAAGGTTTTGGTTGGATTGGCAATGGTAACAGAGAGAAAAAGATATGATTGCGAAGCAAAAGAAGAATGTTCTGCTAGATATTTCGGACGATTTCTAAAATCACTAATCGATTGTTACATAACACAAATAGAAGTGTGACACCACGCGGAAAGTAATTGCACGATATAGATGAAGAATCTTTCATACGGAAAATAAAGACGTGTCCTTTGTACGGTTGTTTCACATTATCAAAATAATGACAATATGTAATCTTAAACATGCAAATTGTTCTGTAACTTCTATCCAAAGTTTGATGATCTATGTATTAAAGTGCATTTTGATCAATTTCCTTTGCATGGAGGCATATGTGCTGAGTTGTAGAAAGAAGTTGGATTTATCCAATGGGGACCTTTCTGTGATTGTATTAAGATTCGCATCCAATTCATCAAGAATGGATAGGTAAGTGAGGGAGATGAAGGTTAGAGAAAGGACTAGCATGCATACTCTTGAAAGTTCAAACAAATTTAGCCCTAATAAAGTTCCATTTGCATGATTAGTAGCATTAAATCTATCTTCCTCGTAGAAAATTTTACATTAATTCGTTATTAAATAGGATCATAAACATATTCAATCAAATGCTCTGAATAAATTAGAAAAAAAAACAAAGGGGTATCATCAAGATGTTATAAAAATGAAACCATCCTTTTTAACAAATAAATAATAGTGTTTTCGTTTGGTGGGTTTTTCAACACAACCATGTTGAATTAGAAATCTAGAACTAGCATATAATAACTTCTTTTGTCCATGTAATTGTTCTTGATTTTATCTGTCAAAAATAGATTTGTGTTCCAGCTTATAAGTAGGTAAAACAACTTTCATGAGCTTTGCTCATTACTTCTCCATTTAATGCTTGCAATCCCTAATTAACAAACTAAATTTGGATGGCTGTGAAATGAAAATTTATCAAGAATAATAGTAGCACATGCATGCACCACAATTTCTAGCTAGGCAGAAACTTCTTCTAGAGATGCAGGAAATCCTTTTCTTTCTTTTCTGGGTGCTAATGAGCCAAGCCTCCCCTCGCTTTCGGGCACATAGTTTTTTAGGCCATTACAGTGACTGTTCACGAAAAGATAAGACAAATGCCGAGAGGTCCCCAGCACCATCCTTTCTTTTTTATTCCTTTTTATATTTTTTTTTCACGTCCCAGTTCCCTTTTATTTTTTTATTTTCATTTGAATTATTTTCCTCGGTAGTTATTTATATACACAAAGAGAGAGATCTATGTGTATTTATAAAACAAAAATTAGTTTAATTAAATCTGTTTAGTGATTAAGAGTTACAGATAAGATATTTATATCTAAACAGCTCACATATCATTCCATAAAAGAATCACTAAAATTATTAAGTAATGATTAATTAAAATGAAAATTCTATGGCTAGCTATACAACATGATAATCCAAGTTTCATAATAAATTTTTAATTTTTATATATAGTATTTTTCTATGAACTCGCCTGGAAATTGGAGATGATACATGTAGTTCTACAAAATTCCCATTATTAACTATATATAAAGTTATTTCAATTTCTTCTTCCTATTCTTTTCAACATCAGCCATTCGAACCTTGGTTGTATAATTTAATTGCAATGTCAAAAGCATACATACTAATATATATATATATATATATATATTATTGGGTTTTTTTCATATCATACGCATTATACATCCATGAAAAACTATAAAATAAAATTATTTAAGAATCTTAAGTATTATGTTTGACAGATTTAAAATTGTTTAAGTAGCTATTACTTGAAAATCTGATCTTATTCAACTTTGATTAATTTTTTAAAGGCTGAGTTGTCACAAATCACAAATTGTTCAATAGTTGAACCTCTAATGACAATTCATATGAATCACTAGTAAAAAAAATTTAAATTTCTATTTAGAAAAGAAAAATTATTATACCTAGAAATCTTATATGAAATTTTCATGCAAATTAGTTAAGTATACATGTCTTATAACAAATATCTACCTACTAGTTTGAATAATATATAACAATTTTTATGACTTTAATAAATATTCAGTATCTAAAAGAATATTAACTAGAAATTTTTAAGTAATAATATTTTAATATAATAAGAATCTTATAATTATAGTAACTTTATAATTTTATTTACATGATATCTTTGTCTTATCGATTTTATTTTTACTCTACATTAATTAATATAATATTATATAAATATTAAAAATAAATTAAGTTTTTATTAATAATAAATACATCTATTTATAAAAATATAATAATATAATCAACCGATTCATATCATGACTGTTACGTAATTTTCAAGCCAAAAGCGATGTCGGGTACCTTGTAATCTATGATTTTTTTTTTTGTGTGATTAAAATATAATAAAGTTATACACGTATCCTCCATACCGGCTCAATTCATCAGTAGTCAAGGGCCAGACCCAAAACTAAACACCTTCAGATTAGAGGGTTACTTAGAAAAGTAGCACTGTACTTCTTAGCCCTGCATATGCACGCGTGCATGGCTCGTGTGATATCTTTGTATTAATTCTCTTACAACTGATCAGGAGTAGGAGGAGGGACGAATCCAAAATGTTTATAAATTGAAGAGGCCAAAGTGTATAGTCTTACAGTTGGTAGGGCCATTTATAATAATACCATCAAAATTGTATAGTTTCAATGGTGAGTTTAAATAACTTTCCAAGCTTGAGAGCATCAGCCCACCCTTGGCCACCTCTAGATTCGTCTCTCAGTGGGAGATCTACAGGCCGTCCAACTTGAGCTGTTCGATGAGCTTTAAAATCAAAACCACAAAATTTTAGCTCGAGAACATTCAATTGATGTTATCTCCTATCAACTACAAGATAGAAAGAAGGGAAACTTCTATGGGTTCTCTGATCTCTTTGTAGAGTCTATATAAACTATTTTATTCCTTTTCAATCCAACCCAGAGATTAATTATAAATGATCCATGCAAAATACAGGATTGATGATCCATCTCGATTAAACAAAGTTTTACTAATTTCTTTAGAAGAAATGGAAGATTGATCATTATGGACAAGATGATGCCTATATATATATATATATAGGCATCATCTTGTCCATAATGATCAATCTTCCATTTCTTCTATCTATCTATCTATCTATATATATACATATATATATATATATGCGCACATGCATTATTGCATACGTACATAAACTTGGCCGCCAGCATATACAGCTAACGTGAGAGAGAGAAAGAAAGGATAAAACCCTAAGTGTTGGTGGCGAGTGGAAAAAGAATGTCAACTTTATGCACCAAAGGTAAAGTAGAAAGCAAAATATATGCAAGCGAGGACGGATCGTGGCATCACATTCACATATTAGGTTTTTGGGTTGGTGAGGTACAGGTCCATGTGTACAAATTGTAGCATTCTCTTATATATTCCTTCCTGTACAAAAGATATATATATAGATAAAGTGACAGGGAGAGGAACATATATTATACCCTTTGCCTTTACTGCCTGACCTAGCAGCCTATCTTTTGTAGATACGGAACAGAAAGAATGCATGCCCCTCTCCACCCATTATCAAAAAGATTAAAAAAAATAAAATTCTCTCAGCACTTTGATCATTATCGAACAAAATATCACAACTAAAAGGTTAAAATATATGATTCAATCTTCACTTTAGGATTTATTTCAAGTGTCGGTTCATCTAATGAAAATCATCTTAATTTATTCTAAGAGAATTTCTGTTTATGATTGATTACTTTTGCTGTTGACAGAGTGATACATGCATGATTTATTGACTATGTCCTCTTGGTATTTAACACGTGCATGCATGGGGAATCTTTGAGAGCTAGTTTTGCTTCATCATGATGATTTTTCCTTTCTTTTGGATTGATTTAGCTACCTTCATCAATATCCATGTTAGATAGAAACTAATATTAAATTATTTTCAAAACTTTATTTAATAATCTAGAACTTTTAATTAAAATAGGCCCTTGGCAATTATATCATAATTTTAATAATTAAATTATCACAATTCTTTCCTATTAATAAAATGAATTAAGTATAAGATATTAATGAAAAATTAGGGAGCAATTTTTTTTATTTGAGAGGCTGTGATTAGAAATTCATATAAAACAGTTTGAACTTCACCTAATAATAACGTGAATTTCTGAATTGCCATATTTATTTTTAATGATAATGATCTTGACAATGATATTTGTTTATAACTTTTGAGTCAGGATGTTGATTTATCTATTGCTTTTGGGTTAAAATATTTTTAACGATTATTATGATCTTAACAGGGATCGATACTTGTTTATAGCTTGCTAGAACCGATATTGTCTTCCACATATTAATTGAAGGTTGATAATTATATATGCATGAATGACTCGAACGTTCGTCTAAGAGTCAAACATGGAAGCTCAAGCCCTGGAAGAAGCACAAACTACGTTTGTAAGTGTCTGAAGTCTACACACTATATGCTAATTTCATCTGAAGTTGTTGGATACAAATGTCGACCACAAATCAGTGCTACGAGGAACTTAAACGGAAGTGACAATCTTTGTATAGTGAAAAAAAAAAAAGTTACTACGTCATGTACATTGCTGTGATTTAGGAGTTCAACAATTAGGCAGACTGCGAATCATTGGGGATTTCAGCCTTATCCGGGTCTTCACAGACTAATTGTGTAGGAGAATTCTCATTTTTTTTTATATTTATTTATAATAGTCGAGGTTCTGAAAAGATAAAGGAAGTAAGCAAAATATACACAATTGAGGAATAAAGCCAGCCAAGGTATCTAAGTCCATGCTAAAGATAGGTATGGAAAGGACAACTCATATAATCTTTGGCTTCCGATCAAAATTTTACAAAAATCAAATACAAAGACCAAAATTGAATGGGGAAAATTTTCTTGGGTGCACCCTATGTCATTATTTACTAGATAATAATATAATGATTATTCTTGGACTTTGATTGTCACTTCAAGTTTTTAAAATTTTAGAGCAATGAAATAATAATTTAATATAATATCAAAGTTTTAATTAACTAAATAATTGTCACTTTGAATATTATTATTTATAATTTTTTAATTAAATAAAAATTTAAACATAAAATAATGGTGTGTTTGTATAAATTTAAAATTTTAAAAGCTTTTTTATGAGAGAATGCATTAAAAAATAATATAAAAACAATTCTTCATCCACACTTGAAACTTTTACTTAAAAAGATGATTTTTAGATACTCATGAATCATGAAACTAAATACAACTAGATATGTTAAAGAATCATCTCATCTTTATAGTTTAAACTATTACGTGAGATTTTCAAATATGATTTATATTATTTTCTAATATACCCCTTCAGATAAAAACTCTTTGAACATAAAATTTACACAAACTTGCATTACCTTGTACATTATTTGGTTATCAAAGTTCTAATACTATATTAAAAACCTATCTTAATCTAAAAATTTAAATTATTAGATAAGATTTTAAAAGATAATTTATATTATTATCTAACATAATACAATCACTTCAATAAATAAAATATCTTTAACCATATTTGTGTCTTCAATTATATAACAACTAAATTTGTCCAGTAACTTAAATTTTGGTTGCTAAATTAAATAAAAAATTGAAAAGGTATTTAGGTATAAATTTTAATATATCATTTATATTATTATTTAATAAATATCTTTAAATAAAAGTTTTTTATGCTTATCATTATCTTGTAAGTAATTTTATCAAATAAAATAAAAATAATAAAATTTAAATTTATAACTTTTTATTAAACAAACTTCAATATCATATTAAAAAATTATTATAACCTAAAAAATTCAACTTTTAAATATAAATTTTAAAATATAATTTATGTAATTATCTAGTTAATTAACCTTCCTCTCTCCAAGCCGCTCAATGAAAGAAGATCTCTGCATGGACATTGCTTTGTTCAAAGAAAACGGGGCTCCAGTGGAAGACTGGAGGACAGCCTTAAAAAACGTGTCGTCCTTCGCACCACCAATGTGCTTCGGACCGTACATGCTAGTGCAAATAATTCTACCGGCTTTGTTGTAGATGGTAAGGTATTTTCTTAATCTTGGGATTTTCGTTACTTTCTTGTGGTTTTGGTTTGATATTGATTTTCGAATATTATATTTTTATTTTTAAATTTTTTATTTAAATTTGTAGTAATAGTTATGATTTAAAATATTTTTTATTTAAAAAATATATTAAAAATTATTTTTAATATTAAGATATCAAAACTATTTAAAAATATTAAAAAATTAATTTTAAATAAAAAATATTTTTTTATAAACACAAATTAAATTATATTTCCAGATACGTTGCGGTGTATTGGTACAATTTTCTTTTGTTGTGATAGAGGTACAATTTTCTTTTGTTGTGACGGAGGTCATGTCTTTTTTTTTTTTTTTTTTTTTNAATAAAAAAATTTGATAAATCATAAAATAATAATGAAATAAATAAAACATTAAAAAAAATTGCATCTAATTTTGCAATACAAAAAACTTAGAAAAACATGTTGCGACCGATTTGCAACTAAAACAATCTGACATATGGGCAGCTGGAATGGAGCTGGCACAGAAATTCCGGTTGCTAAAGGATTTTGCAACTTCAATTTCGCAAGTGGCAAAATCGGTTGCTAATTGGTCTAGAAACCGAATTTCCTCTAGTGGCAACCGAAACTTAATGGATTGGCTCCAACTTAGGAAAACAATTATTATTGTCACATGAAAAATTATAAGTGTCTATTAAAACTATAGTCAAATAAATTTTATGTAATATACACATATCTCTCCTAGTCATTTATCTGCGTACCCTTTCCTAACATATGATGCTTCATATAATATATGTCTTACTATATAATATATTTCTATTCCATATAAAAGATATTTATACAACCTTTCATTGAAATTAATAATTTTGTTTTTTCTTTTATTCTTTATGTTACTTTCCTTACCTTCTTGCATTAAAACCTGCACTTAACATTCACAGCCATCGCACAACTATTTTATAAACATTTGATTTTATTATGTAGTTTGTGAATATTCTTACAATCCCCAACTTAATACAAGACATAGACTTGCATATGCTAGCATTTTAAAAGGTTTAAACTTCTAGTTTGTGTAGACTCTTAAGATTTATGATATCATCAATTCTTTTCTTTTTCCAGCTATTTCTTTACCTTCTTGTGTATAATTTACACTAAACATTCACAATCATTATACAACTATTTTATGAATACTTGATGTTATCATTTATAAATGATGGTTACAATTCTTTTTTTAAAAAAAAGGTGATTTTAATTTTAGCAAATTTGACGAGTGATGTACGTCTTCACTTGCAAACTCTCATAATAAAAATCCAATTGTTGAAAAATTTGTTAAAAATATAATTAATAGGCTATTTCTTTATGTTCTTGTATATAATTTGCACCAAACATTCACAATCATTATACAACTATTTTATAAATACTAGATGTTATCATTTATAAATGAATGGTTATAAATATTTTTTTAAAATAATTTTAATTTTAGCAAATTTTACAAGTGACAGGTCTTAAGTTTCAAATTCTTATAATAAAGAATAAGTTGTTGAAAAAATTATTAAAAATATAATTAATAGGCTAGTTTGAGGTAAAATTAAAAAAAGTTCTTCTTACCTTTTAGTTTGTTAGAATTTAATCTCCCATATAAAATTTTGAACATGAAATATTAACATGATTTAAACAATTTATGGGTGAATAAGAAATTGATTTCAAAAAATTATTGGTTGATATGTGATTAGTACTCAAAAGTACATTTTTATCATAGTTTTATATTATCATTTTGCACTTGTAGTATCAATAACTCCTTAACTAAAGTATGTTTTATAATAATCTATCTAATAATATAAGATACCTTTAATTTGTGGTAAATGTCCATTTTAAATGCAGGCCTATCACATAAATGAAAGGATTGATTGATGACTTTAAGAACTTCAATTGCAAAGGCAAAGAGATGATCAAACTTAAAAAAGAGATATCAGTGCAATCCAAACCGGAATACTGTTCGGTAATTGGGTCATATCTGAAGCTATAGATCTCATATTTAAGTCTACTTTATATGGATGGAAAGGTAAGACATAGGCCTACAACTTTCCTATGGAGCCCAAGATCTAAAAAGGCCATTTTCAAGTCCAAATTATTGCAACAACAAAGAAGCCCGAATCTGTCCTCAAGCCTGAGCACTGTTCAGTATTTTGGCCATATCTGGAGTTCTAGAAGTCGAAATGAGCTGAATGTTTTACACAAGAAAGCTGAGACAATT
>SRLM01002123.1:0-41953 GCA_015708895.1 Populus ilicifolia | reverse complement strand
TATTATTATTATTATTATTATTGTTATTGTTATTGTTATTGTTATTATTGTTGTTATTGTATTGTTGTTATTTATAATTTGTACAATAACCTCCATGTGGTTCGACCCCAGTCTTGCCGGGTTATTTATTACTTTGACACTCCTGCACTTGGGAGAAGACATCAATCTTTTTGTCGTGTCAATATGTTTTGGTGAAACACAAAATTATTAAAATAAAAAACTATATCCCACACATGGAGAACAAACAAAACTTTCTTAGTGTTTATAAAATGAGAGGTTGAAAAGCTAAAATTATTCCAAAGGATAACCAAGCTTTTAAAGGGAAAAAATTATAAGAAAAAAGGGTTTTGTAGTTAAACCTACACACATGTAACACATGTATGTTGACTAGAGATTTAGGCTAGACCTGAGTTTGGTCTTGTTGTAGAATAATATTTTAGGTCAAAATATTTTTTTTGACAACTAAAATTTGAACTTGGGCTTGTCAAAAAACTAAGATTTATAGACACTATGGTTAGATTTAATTTTTGATTTATAATGGTTAATCAAATATTGATAATTATGAAAATTAATTCTTATTATGACCAAAATTAAGTCTTTAACTTTTTAACTTTTAAAATTCATAGTAAAAATTAGAAGGAAGTTTGCTTTTAATTTCTATAAGTTTTATATAAAAAATTAACCTTTTATACTTTATGTTTCCTCCCAAATCTAGAGCTTATATTTACTTTATTGAGAGATAACTAAGTCCTTTTACTTTGGTTTAGAGACCTTCTTTAAAAGTGTTACATGTACCCACATGACATTAATGATGATTTTCGTAGTTGTTTGTTCTATTTGGGAGTTGTTACCTGGTATTTGAATGAAAGTTACTAGGAAAGTCGGATGTACTAGTTGTTCTCAGATTTGAGGGTAAGAGACTAGTTGTGGCTAGAGAATATATTAACACCCCTAGCACACCCTACCTGAGGTAAGTTATATTGTGATTTAATGTAATTGAAAATTTTAAAATATTAGCTAAATTATTAAGGCTTTGAAAAATTAGTTATTAAATTTTAAAATATATATAGAAACATGTTCTTACATTTTCACAGGAAATACAACATAATTTTATTTGTACTTAAGATAATTGACCATATGCAAATTAAAACATTTAACTCTTCTTCTTTAAATCTTTTTTTATTTTCTCTTCTTCTTTAAATCTTTTTGATTTTTTTTAACATTTACAAAATATAAAAAAATACAAAAAACAATTGTTGAGAAAGCCAGAAGCTTTGCCTCTCTGGTTTTCTTTTCAAAGGGAAGGGCAACAACAATGCCCTAGTAGAGATAGATGAAGGGTTGTTTCTTTCGGGTTTTTTTTTTTTTGCTCCTTCTTTACTATTTCACAACTCCCTAAATTTTTCTTTACAATGGCCTCCCTTTCAAGTGTTATGGTAGGCATTTATTTATGATGGTCTGTGATGAGGTGATCTTTGTGAAAATTTTAAGGAAAACAAGATACTCAAGTCAAAACTTGAGATTTTATCAAAAAAGATTGTTTCTTTTTCTAGCATCAATTTTATCAACATGCATAATAAGTGGTAGCTTAATTCATGAAGTCATGACTCTTATGGAAAAAACCCTTCAAGTTTTGAGAGTTTCATTTATCAGTTCATAGTACTTCCTTGAATTAATAAAGCTTTTTAAAACAAATAATGTAGGCTATGGTTCATGGATATGTGACACGATCAAAAAATTAATGTTTTTTTCCAAGTGTAAAAGCGTCAAAGTAATAAATAACTTGGCAAGACCGGGGTTGAACCATATGAAAATTAATTATATAAATTATAGATAACAATAATACAATAAAAAAATCTAAAATTCAGACTTCTTCGTTGTTGCTATAATTTGGATTTGAAAATGACCTTTTTAAAACTAGATCAGCAAATGAAAGTTGTAGGCCTATGTCTTATATTTTCATCCAAATAAAGTAGAATAAAATCCAAGATCTATAGCTTCAGATATGATCCAATTACCGAACAATGTTTCAATTTGGATTGCACCAGCATCTATTTTCTAAATTTGATCATCTCTTTGTCCTTTCAATTTCAGTACTTCAACTAATCAATGAGTCCTTTTTTTTTATGTGATAGACCTGTATTTAAAATAAATATTTACCATAAATTAAAGGTATCTTATATTATTAGATATGTTATTATAGAGCATGCTTTAGTTAAGGAGTTATTGATACTTTAAGTGCAAAATGATAATATAAAACCTTGATAAAAATACACTTTTAAGTACTAATCACATCTCCTAACAAGCTTATTACTAGTCCCTAGTAATCAAAATGTTAAAATAGAAAAACAATTTACAAATTTCACAAAGCAAGGTATTCATTATGTAACTTTCATTAATCTATCTAGATAAACAAACTTTTATTAAATTTATATATATATGCTCAATATCTTTTAAACAAGATATTAAACCTTTTTTTATGCTCAATATATCAATACACGTTATGAGGTTTTAATTGGAAGAAAACAAAAATTTTGTTCAATATTTAAGGTTAACTTCCTTGGGTTGAGATTCTTTTCCTTCTTTATATATATATATATATATATATATAATTGAAAACATAATGAATCTTTAACCCATGTAACAAGCTTTTGGCTGATGACTTCCAAACTAGTTAGTCTTAGAGTATTAGGTGTTGAGACACCCTTATGAGTTTAATAACTCAGGTTGCAAATATTGATACGTAGATAGTGCAATGTTTGATTTCCTTAAGCTTTTCTCCTCAGCCCATGTAACAAGCGTTGGGCTAATAACTTCCAAGTCAGTTGACTTTAGGGTATTGGGTGTTAAAACACCCTTTCAGACTTAATTGTTTATGTTAGGGAGGCTTCGAAACCCAACTTATCTACATTTTTATTATCATTATTTTTTTTGTTTTTTTTTAAATTATATACTATTCCTTTTTCTTAGTTGTTATCTTTAACAAAAGAACATAAATAATGTAATAATCCAATGTGTAACTCACAATTATATGTTAAAGTGTATGTGTGAAAATTAAGGTTTAAAAATACATGTTAAATAAATACATGAGTAGCATTAAATAATAACAATATAAGAGTTTATAAACCTGAACATTTCAAAAAGTATTATAATAAACCTTGTTAAGAATAGTTATTAAGATGCATATCAAGAGTCACTTTAACAAAAGAGCTCCTTTATTTTGCCATTCTAATAACAACAATTTTGCACATACTTTATGAAATAAAAAACACAATTAGTTAATTTATTTATTTTTGTCAGCTACTACCCTCCTCCCATCCAAAACAAGACATGACAATGTCTTAACATAAAAAGATAAAGCATAAAATACATCACCTGAAATAATGAACATTGACAAACTTGAAACACACTTAAACAAATATAAGAAACAATAAAACACAATTATAAAACTAAAAGACACAAAGATTCACAAATGAAGAGTCAAATCCAATATAAGATTTTTACCGCTTTTCTTAAATGACCAATTTATACAACTCGTAGAGGGATCAATTACAGAAATGAAGGATTATAGTTGGTCAATCAATTGTTCAGCAATAATAGTAGAGATTATGATTTGTAGTGCCAAAGATGTTAGAAATTCCTGTTCCACAACATGATCAAGAAACGATAAAAATTTATCATAATAATCATTAACATTTAATCAACATGTGAGTTTATGGTAAATATGCAGTTGGACCCAAGAGGAAATATGAAAGATCTCTTCTAATGTGCTCAGACCACCTAGTAAGGCAATGAAGGCATCAACATGATTAAACATTACATTTATTTGAGCAAATATTGTGGAGACCTGCAGTTCCTCTCTAATAGTTTTTTCCAATTATCTCCCCATATGCTAAAGCTTCAGGGACAACCCCCAAAACTTGACTACCTCCTAAAAATACAGCTATTGACACTCCCTTCATTAACCCAAGACTGCCTCCCCCATATATTAAATGAATCTTTCTCTCAGCTAGCACCTGACCAAGATGATTTGCTGATTCTAAAAGCTTCTTTTCTTTTCCAGGACTGGATCCACTGAAAACACAAACATTTCATATGTGAGGATCTGAGAAACTTGCCATTTCTACATACTTTTATATTTATTAAATGTATGGGTTGAGTAGAAATAAAAAGAAGAAAAAGATGATTTTGTAAATGAGAAATTAAAAAGGCAATCATACCACCTATATATAAGTTAGCTGGAGTCTCACACACACATACACTCTCTTTATTTATTTATTTATTTTTGAAAAAGCATGTGTATGTATAGGTTGTTATGATTATGGCTCACATCTTTTCTTGATTTTACATCCAAGAACGACTTAAATGCCCTTTATGGATCCAAAAATAAGCTTCCCATCTCGTTTTCTTAAAAACTAGAAAACAAGGTCTTTTTTTTCTCAAATTCTCAAGACTATGGCAAGCATTTTTTTTTATGAAAATGGGTTCATAAGTCATGAATTGCATGATGCATATATCCATTATGATAAGACTTAAGAGTCAATAGAAGATTATCTAAAAACTCTCTGTGTTTTGAAATAAATCCCACCTTTTGACAATTTTTATAGGTTTTGTAGAATGAATGTGAATCCTTGAACATGGTGGGCCAATAAAATCCACTCTGTAAGATTTTTATAGTTGTTTTCTTTGATGAGAAATGACTCTCACATGCCTTAGAGTGATAAAATTTAATGATACTACTTACCTCATTATCAGGAATGCAACTTTGAAATATTTGATCAATACAATATTTGAATAAGGGTCATCTTAGTAAAAGTTCTACACATCACTCAAAAAATTTCTTTTGTTTTGGTTATCCAAATGAGTTGACAAAAATCTTGAAGCAAGAAAATTGATATTTTTAACAAACCAAGGCATTAAACTAAGAGAAAGTAAAGATTCAACAAGAAAGTAATTATCAATTGGTGTGATGTTGGATGTTGAATCTATTGTCAATTTTGACAAATAATCCACGACAACATTTTCACTACCTTTTTCATCCTTGATTTCTTCCTGTTTGAAAGTTTCAAAGATTTCACAATCATGACTAACTTCCCTTTATTTGGTCATGGCATGAGGAAATGGAAGTATTGGTGGAGAATCAGTTTTTTCCTTGTAATATTTAGATTCAACCCCTTCCTTACCTTTAAAGATTGACTCATCATCTTTCTCAGAAGCTTCAAGAGTGGGTTTTTCATTAACCTTACCACTGCGAAAAGTGATGACTGATTTGACTTGATTCATGTGTTAGCTTCCAAAACTACTTGCATTTGCATTGTATTGCCCCTTGAGATTTTGCTGTGGTTGAGATGGAAACTTACCTTTCTCTTGAAAACTAGGAGCAGATGTGAATTTTGCAGGAGTATTTTTAAAATTTATTATGCTTTAAGCAAGTTGAGTTTTGATTGTCTCTTGCTTTTCAATGAATGCATACAAAGTTTCCTCAAAATTATAAAACAGGAGGTGGAGCATAAAAAGGTCATATCCATAAGAATTTTGGAAATTATAGTATGCGTGAAACTATAGTTGTGAAGTTTGTGCATTGTCAATCTTTCAACTAAAATTTAAGTGATTTCTCTAACTAAAGTTGTATGTTTGTGAGTATGAGTTATGATTAGGCCTTTAGAAACTGTTTAAAACATAGGCTTATTCATGGAGACATTCCTTAAAAGAAGACAAGATTGGACAGTCATTGATTGAGTATTCATTTGTTTCATAGATTTGACACATAATGTCTTGAATAGATTTTAATTGACCACTTTTTTACAATTCTTGTGCCTTGATTTTTTAGCTAAATATGTAAACTTAACTTAAAGGTCATGATCTTCCCTAAGGTTGTACATACCTCCATTAGATGTATGAGGTTGGATTTTACTTAAAGTCTCACACGTGCCTGCAATGTCGCAATTTTAAGCATTTTCAGCTAACAAGTCTAAGCACTCCATGGCGTCATGATGTAACCATATTATTCGATAGTTTCACCCATATTCACCTAATTTTTTATCCATGTTTTATATGTAAAATGCCTTGATATTCTTTTTTTTTATGTTTTGAAGGCACTTTTGGATGAAAAATGCAAAAAGGAGTAAATTGAAGATAATTGGTAGATTTGATATTTAGTCGATGTTTTGTGTAGAGCATGAGTTCTAAAGATTGAAATGAAGTGATTCCAATGACACTAAAAATCTAACATCCATACCTTTTTGGAAATGTAATGCAAGAAAAATAAAAAGAGAAAGATCATGGAAATCACATCCTTCAAAGTCAAATCTCGCATTCTGCAATTGTTGACCTTTGTCTATTCAAAATTCAATATCTGGAGCTATAAAAGTCCAATTTATGCAAACTTAATTGTTTTGGATTCTTGACTCAAAATTTTATCCAAAAATGATGTCATATGAGGGAGATATGATTTTTCAAAGATGGCAACTGAATTCTGCCAGCAATCAGGTTTCGTGAAGAAATGAGTTCAAATTACATTTTGAAGCTTCTAAACCATCACCAAGTTTTTATATCAGCAATTTATCTTCTTTAAGTCAGAGTTTGAAGATTTCATGCAAGGCTATTTCATTTTTTAGGGAAAATAGTTATTGAAGTACTTAAATGTCAATTGTCAACTTAAGGGAGGACTACTTTGTAAATTAGGAACTAAGGTTTCTTAGCATATAAAAAGAAAGAGAGAGAGTAGAAAAGGAGGGCAGCAACTAGAAGTTAAGAAACACAAATTCTCTCCTCTACAAACCCAAAAAATCATGCTCTCTTTATTCTTTAAGAGTAGTTGTTCAATAGTTATGCAAGGCTAAGCTCTTTTCTTTGTTGCAAGGACACAACAAACCTTTGGATTTCAAGAACCGTGAGATTTATTCTTCTTTTTATTTTCAGTTTATATTATGAATAAGTATGAATAAGGACACACAATTTCTATTGGTGGATGTGTGTTTGCAACAAAGGTTTGTTTTCTTGATAAATTTTGAGTTGAATTGATTTTGTTTACTAGTTTAATTTCTTCCATAGTTTAGATCATTACAAATCAAAACCCCCCAATTGCATAACGTATAGCATAAAAATCTGAACTAAATCTTCCTTGTGGGATCGACCCCTTGCTTGCTCTATACTATCTTGTGTGTTATGTTTTAAGTTAGGGTAATTAATTTGTGCAACCACGACATCACAACAAATTTTGGCGTCGTTGTCGAGGAAGTAATTTTAGTTGATTCTTGTGCTTGTACTATTATTTTTAGTTGCTGTGATTTCTTATTTATATTTCTAAAAAAAAGAGAAATAACATTTTTGCTTGCGGCGGTATTGTTTATTTGCGGTGGTAGTACTGTTCAAAACATAATTGTTTATGGAATTAGGTTTCAGCTTCTCTTTTTCTAAAGGAAAACGACGTTCTGAACAAGACTACTAGTATACTACTAGCCCTACCATATTGAGGCCAAATTCCACTGTTTTCTAAGGTTTTAAGGTAGTTTTAGTTTTCTAACGTAGGATTTTCGTACAATTTACATTGTTTTCGATCTTTTGTGTGGTTGGTTTCTTTTGAGTTGTCTTGATGATTTATTCCAGTAACACGTTCTACTAATCAAACACTTAAGGAGCTTGCTGCTCCTAACGTAGAAAATCAGCCACTATGCATAAACATTGACAATAATGTAAACTTTGAGCTCAAATATGGTTTTATATATTTGTTACCAACATTTAATGGTCTTGTAGGAGAAGATCCTCATACTCATCTCAAGGAGTTCCATATGGTTTGTGTTAGCATGAAACCAAATGGAGTTGATGAAGAACAAGTTAAGTTGAAAGCTTTCCCTTTCTCTTTAAAAGGGGCAGCAAAGACATGACTTTTCTGTATTCTTCCAGGATCTATGGGAACTTGGAATGCCATGAATTTTTTTTTCTTGAGAAGTATTTCCCAGCATCTCGAGTTTCCAACATAAGGAAAGAAATATGTGGGATTCGACAATCTCATGGAGAGACACTCTCCGAGTATTGGAAAAGATTTAAGCAACTATACATTCAATGCCCTCATCATCAAATACCCGATCAACTGCTCATTCAATATATTTATGAAGGATTGATGCATACTAACCGTAGTATCATTGATGCTACAAGTGGAGGTGCATTGGTGGATAAGACACCCGAGGCTGCATGCCAGTTGATCTCAAACATGGTAGCTAACTCAAAACAGTTTGGCACTCGTGGAGACTTCTCCAATAAACGAGTAAATGAGGTAAGTATTTCTAATCTTAAAAATAAAGTTAATGATCTTACTTCTCTTGTGCATTCTTTGGCTTGTGGAAATGTGCAGCAGGTGAAAGTTTATAGCATATGCTCCTTACAAGGACATGCTTTGGATATGTGCCCAACAATGCAAGAAGATTACATTGAACAAGCTCATGCAATTGATAGAGCATTCAATGGACAACCCCAGTGTAAATATGATCCCTTTTCCAACACGTACAATCCTGGATGGAGAGATCATCCCAACTTACACTATGGCAACCCATCCCAACAAGGCAATCAAGGCCGACAATTCCATCCCCATAGATTTCAGCCCCAACAGAATTATCAAGCAAGACAACCCCCTTCATTCACAAACTCCAACGTTACGAGGTCGTCATCTAATGATGATCTTCATGAGATGATGAAAACTTTAGCTTTTAATATCGTTATCTTGTAACAAAATATCATGTCTTTTCAACAAGAAACAAGGTCAAGTATTCACAACTTAGAGAAGCAAATGGAGCAAGTAGCTTCAAGTGTAGGGAAATTGAAGTCACAAATGAATGGAAAATTGCCCTCCCAAGCATTGAATCCAAAAGAGAATGTTAGTGCGATCATGCTAAGAAGTGGGAAAGAACTTGAAGAGAAAAGGTCAAAACAAATTGAGATGGAGGAAGAAAAAGAGATAGAAACTGAATTGAGTACAAAGAAGGAACAACATCCTCCTCCACAAACTAAAACATCGACCAACACTCCAAAGGTAACTCCTCACTCAATGAATTCTAGTTTTAAAGCAATTCCACCCTTTCCTGTGAGTTCTTCTAGGTCAAAGAAAGAGGACAAAGAAAAAGAGATTTTAGAGGTTTTCAAAAAAATAGAACTCAACATTCCTTTGCTTGATCCTATCAAGCAAATTCCTAAGTATGCTAAATTTTTAAAGGAGTTGTGTACTACCAAGAGAGATTTCAAATTGTAAGGTCATGAAATGGTAAGTATGGGTGAAGTTGTGTCTGCTGTTGTTTAAAAGAATATAACTTTGAAGTAAAAGGACCTAGGTGTGTTTACTATTTCATGTGTTATTGGTAATACTAGTTTCAAAAGGGCCTTATGTGATTTAGGTGCATCCATTAGTGTTATGCCCAAACATGTTTATGATTCTCTTAGTCTTGAGCCTTTGCATAAAACTAGCATTGTAATACAACATGTGGATCGTAGTTTGGTTTACCCACTTGGTGTGATAGAGGATGTCCTAGTCAAGATTGATACTTTGGTTATTCCATGTAACTTTTATATTCTTGATACGGAACGTGATTCTTGTGATTCATCAACCAGCACTCCTATATTGTTTGGAACACCATTCCTGAAAACTACCAACACAAAGATTGATTATGGTAAGGATACCTTGTCTATGGAGGTAGGAGATGAAAAAATTGAATTCAATTTTCATGATGCAATGAAATATCCTTATAGCAAATGTTTATTCTATCACATGCTATGACCAAATTGATGAGTGTGTGTAGTAAGTTTGTGATTTTGATTGTGAAGATGGATTAAGCATAGCTTTGAGATATGACTATGATTTCACCAAGATAAAAGAGATGGAGAGGCACATATGTGTTCCCCAAAACATGCACGAATTAGTATTGGCCTTACAAGTTTTACAAATGCTTGAACGCCTAGCAAGTAAGTCTTTTTATTGCTTTCTTGATGGATATAGTGGATACGATCAGATTGTTATTATTACTGAGGATCAAGAAAAAACTACATTTACTTGTCCATTTGGTACATATGCATATAAAAGAATGCCTTTTGGTCTTTGTAATGCTCCTACAACTTTTTAAAGATGCATGATAAGTATTTTTTTTTACTATGTTGAAAGAATAATCGAGGTTTTTATAGATGATTTCACAGTGTATGGTGATTCTTTTGATAAATGTCTAGAAAATTTATCTTTGATCCTAAAAAGGTGTATTGAAACAAACCTTGTCTTGAACTATGAAAAGTGTTATTTTATGGTAGAACAAGGAATAGTTCTTGGGCATGTTCTGTCTTCACGTGGATTACAAGTTGATAAAGCTATGATGGATGTTATTTTATCATTGCCTTACCCCTTATGCGTGAGGGAAGTTTGTTCTTTTCTAGGTCATGCAGGTTTCTATCGATGCTTTATCAAAGATTTCTCGAAGATTATAGCACCTTTGTGCAGACTATTAGCCAAAGAAGTGGATTTTGTGTTTGATCAAGCCTGTAAAGATGCCTATGATGAGCTTAAGAGATGTGTCACATCTACTGCTATCATCCAACCACCAAATTAGGATGAACCTTTTGAGATAATGTGTGATGCGAGTAACTATGCGGTAGGAGTTGTGCTTGGGCGAAGAATTGGGAAGAATTTGCATGTTATCGCTTACGCTTCTCGCATGTTGGATGGAGCACAATGCAATTACCATACAACTAAAAAAGAACTTTTTAAAGTGGTGTTTGCTCTTGAAAAATTCAGGTCATATCTACTTGTTACAAAAGTCATTATTTTTACTAACCATGTAGCTCTCAAGTATCTTTTGAAGAAGTAGGAGTCCAAACCAAGATTGATTGGGTAGATCTTGCTTTTATAAGAATTCGATCTTGAGATCAAAGACAAAAAAAGGTGTCGAAAACAATATGGCTGATCACTTGAGTCGACTGAGGACTGAGGATATTCCAATTGAAACAATAAGAGAAACATTTCTTGTTGAATAGTTGTATATGTTGCACTCCTCTACAAGACCATGGTATGCTGATTTAGTAAACTATTTAGTCACCAAAGAATTCCCTCCAGGTTTGTCTACATCCCAAAAGGACAAGTTATAAGCTGATGCTAAATATTATTTTTGGGATACTCCTTACTTGTGGAAATTTTGTGTGGATCAAGTAGTAAGGAGATGTGTACCACAAGATGAATTTCATTCCATTCTCACGTTTTTGTCATTCTCATTCTTGTGGTGGGCATTTTGGAGAAAAAAGAACAGCCCACAAGGTACTTGAAAGTGGTTTCTATTGGCCTTGTATTGTTAAAGATGCATATCACTTCTGCAAATCAAGTGAAAAATGCCAAAGAACAAGTAATATCACTCATAAAAATCAAATGCCTTTAACAAATATTCTTGTAAGTGAAATTTTTAATGTTTGGGGTATTGACTTTATGGGTCCATTTCCTTCTTCTTTTAGAAATCTTTATATTCTTCTAGTTGTTGATTATGTATCCAAATAGATTGAGGCGAAAACCACACGAACTAACGATGCTAAGGTTGTTTTAGATTTTGTCAGGACTCACATATTTGATAGGTTTGGCATCCCTAAAGCTATCATCAGTGATTGTGGCACTCATTTCTGCAATCGTTCCATGGAAGCATTGCTACGTAAATATCATGTGACTCATCGAACATCCACAGCATATCATCTGCAAATGAATGGCCAAGCTGAAATTTCCAATCGATAAATCAAGTCCATTTTAGAGAAAATAGTACAACCTAATCGACGAGATTGGAGTCTACACCTTGGAGATGCACTTTGGGCTTATAGGATTGCTTATGAATCACCTATAGGAATATCACCATATAGAATGATTTATGGGAAAGCATGTCATCTACCGGTGGAGCTTGAACACAAAGTTTTTTGGGCCATTAAATAATGCAACATGGATTATGATGCTGCTGGGATTGCAAGAAAATTACAACTGCAAGAGTTGGAAGAAATTCGAAATGATGCTTACGAGAATGCAAGGATGTACAAAGAAAAGACTAAGAATTTTCTTGACCGAATGCTTACAAGAAAGGAATTTCATATTGGAGACAAAGTCCTTCTTTATCATTCGTGTTTGAAACTTTTTCCTGGAAAATTACACTCTCGTTGGATTGGACCCTTTGCTATTTCTAATATTTTTCCTTATGGTGCAATTGAAATTACAAGTTTAGAAACCAGTAAAGTACTCAAGGTTAATGGACATCGTTTGAAACCTTTTTATGAAGGTTAGACAGTAGAACTCACCGCTTCTGTAGAGTTAGCTGAACCAATCTATGAAGAATAAGCATGCCACATGTCAAGTCAATGACATAAAACAAAAGCGCTTACTGGGAGGCAACCCAGCACACAAAAAGAAAAATCAAATTTGCTTTTTTTTTTACTTATCTTTTACTTTTTAGTATTTTAATTTATTTTCTGTCATGCTCTTATGTTCCTTTGCTTTTATTTCAACATTAAGGACGATGTTGTGTTTTAAGTGTGGGGGTATTGGAAGAATTTTTATTTTTTTTATTTTAGTTTTCTTTGTTGTTCTTAAAAAAAATTGTGTTTGATCTTTTTAACTCCCATTGGTTTTTGAGAATATGAGTATTATGTATGAGAATTAATTGAGATAGATAAAGATATAAATCAAATATGAGTATTATGTTGAGCCTTCAACATTGTATTCTTTAAGTGTGCATTCTTTCAATGATATGTATCTCTAGAACTTGCTTCATATCTTATTGAGATTATATTCCATTACAAATATACATGAAGATGATAAAGGCAATAAGAATTTTAAAGCATTTGAACCAAAAAGCCAACGTAAAGCATATTATCAGTAGTGAGCCTCTTTTGAGCTTGTTTATCTTTTCTTTGCTTTATCCATGTATAAGCCTTAACTTTATATATATTTTCCTTTTCCCCTGACTAAGGATTAGTAGAGCATATACTTGTGATACTTCATAGAATTATGGTTGGAAATTATGTGAAAAGATAGAAGAAGTGATGCTCGATGAAAAGATGGGCAAAATTACAAAAAAGAACAAAGAAAAAAAAATGGTCCTTTATGTTCTCAAGATTTTATGTTAAAAGAGCTTAAAATCAAAAGGAGTTAAGCATTGGTGATTAAAGATGAAAAATTTATAAGCTTTGATGGAATATCTTGTTTGAAATATCATTTTTCAGAATGTTCTACTTTATTTGATTTGAACCTTTTCTTTTACTCTCTTTTACCTCACCTTAACCTTAGCCCCATTACAACTGGAAAATAAGACTTTTTGATTCATGCCTTCTTTGTAATATGTTAGTAATGGAGATGATATTGAAAAGCAAGCTTATGGTAGAACATACTCTTTGATTGAATTTGAGAGATTTAAACACATAAACCCTAAACACATAAGTGTTGGAGTGTATATCAATGAGAGGACCTATCACTTTGGTATGACATAGATTTCATTTAAATCCCAACGATTAATTGAATTTTAAAGTTTGCATGTAAACAAATTCATAAAGAATTATTTATTTTATCCTTTTTTATTATATTCTTATTTATAATGTTTGTACTCTTGGACATTGATGGGAGATTAAGAGATTGATCATGGTTATTTTCAATTTAATTTTATTTATCCTTCCTCGAGGATGAGCAAGAACTAAGTGTGGGGGTATTTGATGTAACCATATTATTCGATAGTTTCACCCATATTTACCTAATGTTTTGTTCAAGTTTTATATGTAAAATGTCTTGATATTCTTTATTTTATGTTTTGAAGGTACTTTTGGATGAAAAATACAAAAATAAGTAAATTGGAGATAATTGGCAGATTTGATGTTCAGTCGATGTTTTGTGTAGAACGTGAGTTCTAAAGATTGAAATGAAGTGATTCTAGTGGCACTAAAAAGCTAACATCCATACCTTTCTGGAAATGTAATGTAAGAAAAATAAAAAGAGGAAGATCATGGAAATCACATCCTTCAAATTCAAATCTCGCATTCTGCAACCGTTGACCTTTGTCTATTCAAAATTCAATAGACAAAAGTTAAGAAAACTCAATTTTTTTGGATTCCTGACTCAAAGTCTCTAAATGGTCCAAATTTCATCCAAAAAAGATGTTATATGAGGGAGATATGAGTTTTCAAAGATGACAACTGAATTTTGCCACCAATCAGGTTTCGTGAAGAAATGAGTCCAAATTACATTTCAAAGCTTCTAAACTGTCATCCAAGTTTTTATATCAGCAATTTATCTCCTCTAAGTCAGAGTTTGAAGATTTCATGCAAGACTATTTCTTTTTTTAGAAAAAATAGTTATTGAAGTACTTAAATGTCAATTGTCAACTTAAAGGAGGACTACTTGTTAATTAGGAACTAGGGTTTCTTAGCATATAAAAAGAAAGAGAGAGAGTAGAAAAGGAGGGTAGCAGCCAAAAGTTAAGAAACACAAATTCTCTCCTCTATAAACCCAAAAAATCATGCTCTCTTTATTCTTTAAGAGTAGTTGTTCAATAGTTATGCAAGGCTAAGCTCTTTTCTTGGTTGCAAGGACACAACAAACCTTTGGATTTCAAGAACCGTGAGATTTATTCATCCTTTTATTTTTAGTTTATATTATGAATAAGTATGATTGTTTTCCTATGCATATTTTCTATGATTGTTGTTGATAATTGCTAGAGTGGAACTCTAAGTTATTATTGTGAACAATTTATTGCTAAGTTTGATATCAAAACCGGAGTTATGATTTATGAACTTGTAAAGCAACTAAGCTTGATAATTGTGGTGGAACTACATTATTAAACTTAGGGAGAACACTTAAATATCTAGTTTTTAGGGCTACCATTGAACTAAATCATTAATGCGGACATTGTGATTGTTTGTTGGTTAGGGTTAGTTATACGGCGGATCCATTAATTAACCAACATTAAAAAAGATAAAAATTCAAAATATAAATTGTAATTTTGTTTTAAGGATTGGTTCTAATTTCTGTTGGTGGATGTGTGTTTGCAACCAAGGTTTGTTTTCTTGATAAATTTTGAGTTGAATTGATTTTGTTATTTCTTTCATAGTTTAGATCATTACAAATCAAAACTCTTTAATTGCATAACGTATAGCATAAAAATCTGAACTAAATATTCGTTGTGGGATCGACCCCTTACTTGCTCTATACTATCTTGTGTGTTGTGTTTTAAGCTAGGGTAATTAATTTGTGCGACCATAACATCGTAACACGTCATCAGGGTCATTATTTTCAAAAGTTTCATTGTACGTCAATTCAACCATTTGCTTATTTCTAGTTGTTAACCCTTCATAAAAATGTGAAACCAGTCTCCATGTTTCAAAACCATGATAAGGGCAAGTATTAAGCAAGTCTCGATATCTATCTCAACATTGGTAAAATGTTTCTTCTAGTTTTTGAGTGAAAGTGATGATTTGGCTTTTGAAAAAGTTTGTTTTGTAAGATGGAAAAAACTTTAAAAATTATTGTTGCATTTCATCCTAAGCACAAATGGATCCAAGTCTTAAATTTTGTAGTCATTAGCTTTATATTTTAATAAAAAATTAAAAAAAGCTTTAATGTTGTAACAACTCGGCTTTTCAAGCCCCAAAACAACAGAATTGTTTTTCTTTGACACACATCGTGTCGATAAATTGCGAACCTATTTTCCTCACATCATCAAAATGCAATCCATATATGAACTACATTCAACATTTCATTTAAAAAGGAAATTTACATAAACACATAATATTATTTTTGCATGCTTAGAAGTTCATATTATAATATTACATCCATAGACATGAGTTTGCATTCCTATCCTACTAATAGTCACCACGAATTTAAACAAAAGGGTTCAATAAAAGTTATACGTTTAACACATTGATCCATACAAAATACATCGTAAGTTAGGATGCAACTACATGATTCCTTGCAAAAGTAGGTTCCCGTGTATCGGGTTTCCTAGGCATCTCGTTGATGTGATGTCGCTGTTGCAGTGCAAAATATTTAAGAGAATGCAATTGCTTATTAGTAATAATGATAATTAAATGATCTAGCAGGAAAAATAAAACATTAACTTTATTCCATGGTTGATGCATGATATGTCTAGTTTCTTCATGTACATAGTATACACAATTTATAGCACAATTCTTGTAATCAACCAAAATCTTAAACCCAGCTATCCTCTCGAGGTATCATTTATTGAGATTAACCGTTCACTCACCCCGATCATCCACTTCGGATGCCTTTAGCCGAAGCTAATCAATCACTTGTCCCGGGCATCCATTCGGATGCCATTAGCCGAGGCTAATCATTCCTTTATCCCGGCCATCCATTCGGATGCCATTAGCCGAGGCTAATCATTCCTTTATCCTGACCATCCATTCGGATGCCATTAGCCGAGGCTAATCATTTCTTTGTCCCGACCATCCATTCGGATGCCATTAGTCGAGGCTAATCATTCTTTTGACAACATTTAACATTTGACAATCTGTTATCTATTCTAACCCAATATGGTAACATTCATGTTAAAGTATCACATTATTTAACGTATGAAAAAGGAAAGTGGAAGTCATCTACCTGCTCCACCTGTGGTTTGTTCTTGTCTTGACGATGGTCTGATCCCGACTGCACCACCTAAGACAACAATGGTCACAATTCAGTACATTTCTATTTTTGAATCACATTTATCACCACACTTATTTTGAAAGTCCATATATTCACATTCAAGTGTTCCACATTTTACACCATCATACCATGAAATTGTTACTAGCATTTAAGTCATTTTTGCCTAGGAGGCTTATTGTAGAAATCGGCAACGAGAACTGGTTCGCTGTAGGCTACCAAATTCAACAGCGAGAATTGGTTCGCTACAGGCTGCTAGTTCGCCAACGACAACTATTTCGCTGCTAGCAGCCAGTTCGGCAGCAAAAACTGTTTTGTTGTTGGCGTCACTATTCCGGTAGCAGATGCTAAATCGTAGGGAACAACTTAGTTTCGGCAGCGAATCACAATTTCGCTGCAACCAACTCAACTTCGGTGGCGAATCATAAATTCACTGTAGAACATGAAACTCGACAGCGAATGTTAATTGGCTGCAGATAACTCAACTTCAACAGTATTTCACTACAACCAACACAGTTTCGGTAGTGAATCATAGTTTCGCTGTGAAACATAAATTCGGCAGCGAATTCTAATTCGCTGCAGAAGACTCAATTTCAGCAGCGAATACTTATTTGCTACAGCCATCACATTTTCAGTAGCGAATCAAAATTTACTGCAGAACACACAATTCTGCAACAAATGCTAATTCGCTGCGGCCGACACATTTTTGGCTGCAAATCAAAATTTTGCTATCAAACACCCAATTCGGCAGCGAATACTTATTCGCTGCAGTCGTCACATTTTCGGCAGTGACTCAAAATTTGCTGCAGAACACACAATTTTGCAGCGAATTATCATTCGCTGCAGAAGACTCAATTTCAGCAACGAATACTAATTCACTGCCGCCGATACAGTTTCGGCAGCGAATTGAAATTTCGCTGCAGAAGACACACATTGAAAACCATCAATTACAACATATATCTTTCAATCATTCCAGCAGAATACACACATTGAAACTATCCATTCCAGCACATAATCCTTCAGCCAATCCCAGCAAAACACACACATTGAATGTCGGTCAACCCCATAGTTAAAGTCAGCCCCCTACCATGATTTGTTGTTTCTATTTTATTCATTTTTCTTTACTAGATGTTCTGAAATTGGCCTCATTTCATTTCTTTTTTCTTTGTCCTCTTAGTAAATTTTTGTTTTCTTCATAGCTAGCTAAGGTCATAGTTCAATTTTCTTAGGGTTTTTCTTCTTCATTTCCGGTTCTAAATCTTAAGGAGAAGAGGAAGGAAGTTTCATGACCCATACCTTACGAATCTAGCTAGATTTGAGGAAGGTTTAACAGTGTTCTTCCTCCTCTCTTGCTGGTTTTCTTCCTTCTTCTTCCTCTCATGTTGGTTCCCTTCTCCTCTCTCTCTAGGTGGTTGTCCAATCTTCTCTCAAGGTCTTCTCTCTCTCCCTCATACGTTCACAAGGCTTAGGTTTCTGTTGAGGAGGAGAAAGGGAGAGTAACAAGTAGCTGGACATACAGCTGCAGCAACTTTGATAAAAGCTAGGGTTACCTTCTCTCTCCTCCTTATATTTATACTCCCCATTAAATGAGGTGAGTGTTTGGGGGTGGGTTTAGATGTGTTCTTATCCTTGTTTTGGTCTATCTAAAATCAGTTTTACCCCTCCCTCTCAGCTCCTTAAGAAAATTATTATTATTTTATTTTTTAAGACAAAAATTGCATCGCTGCCGATGCAGAAATCGGCAACGGAAACTGCGTTGCTGCCGATGCAGAAATCGGCAGTGAAAACGGCTTTGTTACAGATGCAGAAATCAGCAGTGGAAACTGTGTCACTGCCAATCGAGAAATCGGCAGCGAAAACTGCTTCATCAGTTCTGTCTATATATATATATATATTTTCTTTTGGGTGTTTACAAATGTGATGGTGTTCATGCTACAATTTAAGTTATTATACATGTTGCAGACCTTCTTAAATTCCATTAAATACAAGTATAAATTTTCTAAATTTAAGCCATGAAAAGAAGGTAAAAGTTTAATAATATATGACTTAAAATTAAAATGAGATGTATTAGGATGAAAAATGATGTAAAAGTTTATTACATTATACATGTGTGCACTTATTCTTGTGGGATACATATGATCTCTAAGTGTTTTAACACGGTTATTCGCATTATTCTTATTATGCAGTGATTGATTCTTTTTCAACCATATTTTCTGAAAATGATGAGGATACCTTACAAAGTCTACCACTTAATATACATTACCACTCTCATGCATGTGGAGAAATATAATAAAAGGAAGAAGAAAACAAAAGACGATGAAACAAAACAAAAGAAACAAAGTTAGATACAAAAAAAGTGAAAAGAAAAAATAAAATAAATATTATAATTTGTATAAGAAGTTACCTCCCTAGCAATGGTGCTAAAAAGTAGATATGAATAAAAGATTGATGTCTTTTCCTAAGTGTAGGAGCATCAAAGTAATAAATAACCCTGCAAGACCGGGATCGAAGCATATGAAGGTTAATTGTATAAATTATAGATAACAATAATTGACACGATGAAAAGATTAATGTCTTCCTCCAAGTGCAGAAGTGTTGAAGTAATAAATAACCCGACAAGACTAGGGTCGAACCACAAGGAGATTAATTGTACAAATTATAAACAACAACAATAGTAACAATAATAACAACAATAATAATATTAGCAATAATAATGCTAATAATACTAATAATAGTAGTAGTAGTAGTAGCAGCAGCAGCAGCAGTAATAACAATAATAAAGAAAAAGAAAAAGAAAAATTGATGAAAACTTTGAGATAGAAAATTAAAGTAAGGATTAAACTACGATAACAAACAATATTAAGGTTAGAGGATCCACTAATGGTATGTCAAACAAGTATAGTACAAACTCTTATTATTCAATTGGAAACCACACACAAAGGAGGTTCCAATCAGATTATAGATTGCTAACATGATTACATTAGTCATCCTATTCAATTAATGCTAATACTTGTAAATTTCATCAAGCATTTATGATTATAACTTATGTTAATACCAAATCAAGTTCCTTTCATAGCTCAAGCATCAGTTATACAATACAGTATAGGCTATGAAAGTGTCAAGCATTTATTATACCTAGTGTTAGACAACATAAATCAATATTAGTCATTTAACAAGCAAAGTATTAAAGAGTGAACAAGATAACAAATACAAAATATGTTAGTATCAAACATTAAAGTCCATATTAAGTTTACAGTATACTTATTCTTACACCATTAGTGTAACCTTTTCACCTTGACATAATAAACTTAGTTAGACATAATAAAAGAAAGAAAAATAGATAAACAAAATAAGAACATAAATAAGATAAAAGTTAAGTAAGTAAAGGAAAGAAAATGAAAGGCATAAACTTGATATTAATGAAAACAAAGCATAAACATTACAAAAAATACAAAGAGAGAAAGCAAGAGCATGATTTTGATCTGGACACCAAGATGCATAAATGCATGGCAAATGCTTCCTTTTATAGGCCAAAATTGAAAACTATTGATTTGATGACTAATTAATAAGTGGGTAACCAACTCTTGACTTCATGACAATCTATATCTTCTCTTGTCTGCCCAAAACATCATTGATAACGTCAAAATTGGAACCATTTGAAAACATGATAGTTGTAGGAAAGTGTCTCAACTTTCTTGTGTAAAACATTCAGCTCATTTCGATTTCTAGAACTCCAAATATGGCCAAAATACTGATAGTGCTCGGGCTGGAGGACAGATTCGGGCTTCTTCGTTGTTGCAACAATTTGGACTTGAAAATGGCCTTTTTAGATCTTGAACTCCTATGAAAGTTGTAGGCTATGTCTTACCTTTCCATCCATATAAAATAGACCTAAATATGAGATCTATAGCTCTAAATATGACTCAATTACCAAACAATGTTCCGGTTTGGACTGCACCGACATCTCTTTTCTAAATTTAGCCATCTCTTTATCCTTTTAATTTCAATTATTAAATTTATCAATCAATCGTTTCATTTATGTGATAGGCCTGTATTTAAAATGAACATTTACCTTAAATTAAAGGTATCTTATATTATTAAATATATTATTATAAAACATGCTTTAGTTAAGGAGTTATTCATACTTTAAGTGCAAAATGATGATATAAAACCTTGATAAAAATACACTTTTAAGTATCAATCACACCCCCTAACTAGCTTATTACTAGTTCCTAGTAATAAAACGTTAAAATAGAAAAATACTTTGCAAATTCTACAAAGCAAGGTAGTCATCATTTAACTTCCATTAATCTATCTAGATAAACAAACTCTCATTAAATTTATATACATGCTCAATACCTCTTAACAAGATATTCATAAACTTTTCTTTTATGCTTAATATATCAACACATAATTATAGGGCTTTTCTTAGAAGAAGACAAAATTTTTGTTCTAATGTTTATGGTTAACTTTCTTAGATTGGGATTATTATTTGTTTTTTTTTAATATATATACATATAATTTAAAACACCATACATCTTTAACCCATTTAACTAGCTTTCAGCTAATGACTCGTAAACCAGTTAGTTTTAGGGCATTAGGTGTTAAGACACCCCTACGAGCTTAGTAACTCAAGTCGCAGATACTGATACATAGACAATGCAATGTTTGATTCCATTAAACTTTTCTCCTCAACCCATGTAACAAGCGTTGGGCTAATAGCTTCCAAGTCAGTTGACTTTAGGGTATTAGGTGTTAAAACACCCCTTCGGACTTAATTGCTTAGGATAAGGAGGCTATGAAACCAAACTTATCTATATTTTTATTATTATCATTTTTTTATTATTATATGCTATCCTTTTTTTTTAGTTGTTATCTTTAACAAAAGAACATAAATAATGTAATAATCCAATATGCAACTCATAATCATATGTTAAAGTGTGTGTGTAAATTAAGGTTTAAGAATACATGTTAAATAAGTATATGAGCAGAATTAAGTGATAAAAATGCGAGTTTGTAAATCTGAATATTTCAAAAAGTATTATAATAGACCTTGTTACGAATGATTACTAAGATGCGTCTCAAGAGTCATAAAAGGTTCTCCTTACTCTGCCATTATAGTAACAATAATTTTGCACATGCTTTATGAAATAAAAAACACAGTTTTTTTTAGCTACCACCCTCTCCCCCCAACTAAAATGAGATATTGTCCTAATTGTTCAAAGATACAAAGATAGAGTATAAAAGATATCACCTGAAATAATAAACACTAACAAACCTGAAACACACTAAAACAAATATAAGAAACAACAAAACACAATAACAAAACCAAAAGATACAAAGATTCACAAATGAAGACTCAAATCCAATCTAAGCTTTCTACGGCTTTTCTTAGTTGACTAATTTAGGTGACTCATGGAAGGATCAATTATAGGAATAAAGATTGTAGTTGGTCAATTAATTGTTCAGTAGTAGCAATAGAGATTATGATTTGTCATGTAAAAAATATTAGAAATTCCTATTCCACAACATGATCAAGAAGAAATAACAACTTATCATAATAACCATTAACATTTAACAAACTTATAGGTTTATGGTGAATGTTTAGTTGGGCCTAAAAGGAAATATAAAAGATCTCTTCTAATGCACCTAGACCACCTAGTAAAGCAATGAAGGCATCAACATGATTAAACATTACATTCATTCAAGCCGACATTGAGGAGACCTGAAGTTCCTCCCTAGTTATTTTTCCAATGATATCCCCTTGTGTTAAAGCTTGGAGGATGACCCCTAAAACTTGATTACCTCCTAAAAATGCAGCTATTGACACACCTCTCATTAACCCAAGACTACCTCCCCCATACACTAACTGAATCTTTCTCTCATTTAGCACCTGACCAAGATGATTTATTGATTCTAAAGACTCCTTTTCTTTCCCATAACTAGATCCACCAAAAACACAAATACTTTTTATTTGATGACTTAAGGAACTTGCCATTTTTACACTCCTTTTCTTTCCCATAACTAGATCCACCAAAAACACAAATATTTCTTATATGATGACTTGAGGAACTTGCCATTTCTACACACTTCTGTATTTGTTGAATGTATAGGTTGAGTAAAAATGAAAGGAAGGAAGAGAGGGTTTTATAGACGAGAAATTAGAAAGATAATCATACCACCTATATATAGGCCAGTTAGAGTCTCACATACTTTTGAAAAAGCATGTGTATGTATAGGTAATTGTGATTGTGGCTCACATCTTCTCTTGGTTTTACGTCCAATAACGGCTTAAACGCCCTCTATGGGTCGGGGATAGGCTTCCTATCAAGTTTTCTTAAAAACTGACAAAGAGGGTCTTTTTTAGTCAGATTCCCTATACTAAGTCGATCATGTTTTTTATGAAATAGTGGTCATAAATCATGAATTGCACGATGCACATCTCCACTAGGACATGTCTCAAGAGTCAATAGAAGATTATCTAAAGACTTTTTACTCAGACCATCCTTAATGAATTGTATTTTATCTCCACGGTTTATAGATACCATTCCTAAAGAACGACATTGTGTATTACAAGTCCATCTAGCACATCGATGACAAACTTCTAGTTGTTTTGCACGACGTTTCTTTGTAAAAGTGCTTTTACCTATTTCAAGCATATGCGAAATAAAGGAGTTAGAGGATTCACCTGATAATCGGACTTTTGCTTCAATCAAACAACGAATATCTTCAGGAATTCCATGATTCATTAACAATCTCAATCTTGCACATCTAGCACGGTAAATTTTTGTAATCGCATTCTGAGGCAGAGTAGGAAAATACTTTTTTAATTTTGCAAGATTAGTGTCCATTTTCAAATCAGAATTGGAAGAGAGATTCAAAGAATTACACAAATGTAAATACAGATATCAGTTATTGTGGGAAACTAAAAGAACCGACTTAAGTCACAGAATACCGTTATTTGTCATTTGACCGGGGTGAGAGAAACAAGCAAAAATCACTTAAAAAGAAACACAAAAACAATATGAAAGAAAAAATAATTCAATCTTTATATACAGGATCACCTAATTCAATAGAGTCATTTTCAACTAAAAAATTATCAAAGTAAACTTTCAAACGATGTCTATTTAGCTTGAAAACATTGTCATTCTTTGGATTCTCAATATCACAGGCCTTATATGGATAAACATGTTTCATAATAAAAAGACTGCTTCATCTTGATCTTAGTTTTCTAGGAAATAAATGCAGTCGAGAATTATAAAGCAAGGTTTTTTTACCAGTATCAACTTTTTGACAATTTTCACAAGTTTTGCAAAATGCACTTATATCCTTAAACATGGTGGGCCAATAAAATCCATTTTGAAAGATTTTTGCAGTTGTCTTTTTTGACGAGAAATAACTTCCACATGCTTTAAAATGAAAAAAATTTAATGACATTACTTACCTCATTGTTGGGAATGCATCTTCAAAATATTTGATTAGGACAATATTTGAATAAGTTAGGGTCATCCCAATAAAAGTTTTTCACTTCGTTCGAAAACTTTTCTTTGTCTTGGGTACTCTAATCAACTGGTAAATCTTTTGAAGCAAAAAAAATTAATAATATTAGCAAACCAAGGCATTGTAGAGACAAAAAGTAAAGATTCATCGAGAAAGTAGTCATCAATTGGTGTGATGTTAGTTTTTGAATCTGTTATTATCTTTAACAAAAGATCCACATCAACATTTTCGGTGCATTTTTCATATGTGATTTCTTTTTTAGAATAAATCATTTACAAATCTTCAGATTCATCTAACTCATTTTTACTTAAAGTAAATTCAAGTTGATCATAAACTAATTCATCAATATGATCTACTTCTTGTAAATCATTATCATATCTAGGTTGCTTGCAAATGTTAAAAATATTCATCTTTAATGTCATGTCTCTAAATGATAGCTTCATCAGTCCATTCCTATAATTAATCAATGTATTAGAAGTTACAAGAAATGGACGTCCTAAAATAACAGGAAATGAATTACAAACTTCAATAGGTTATGTGTCTAAGACAATAAAATCTAGATGATAAATGAATTTATTGACTTGTATTAACACATCTTTAATTATTTCTCTAGGCACTTTTACAGATCTATCGGCAAGTAAAAGAGTTATAGAAGTTGATTTTAACTCACCAAGATTGAGACTTTGAAAAACTGAATATGCAAGTAAATTCACACTAGCTCCAAGATTAAGTAAGGCTCTTTTAATTTTATGTTCTCCAATAAAGCAAGAAATTGTAGGACAACTAGGGTCTTTATATTTCAAAGTATTATTGTTTTGAAGAATGACACTTACTTGTTTGGCTAAAAAGGCTTTCTTTTTCACATTCAGTTTTCTCTTTATATTGCACAGATCTTTCAAAAAATTTGCATAAGAATGAACCTGTTTAATAGCATCCAGCAAAGGTATATTGATTCTTACCTGTTTGAAAGTTTCAAAGATTTCAAAGTTGTGATTGACTTTTCTTATTTGGTCATGGCTTAAGAAAATGGAAATGCTAGCAGAGAATTAGTCGTGTTTTTGCAATTTTCAAATTCAACCCCTTCCTTACCCTTAAAGATTGGCTCATCATCTATCTCACAAGGTTCAATAGTGGGTTTTTCAATAATCTTACCACTACGAAGAGTAGTGACTGATTTGACTTGATCCATGTATTGGCTTCTGGAACTACTTGGATTTGCATTGTATTGCCCCTTGGGATTTTTCTGTGGTTAAGATGGAAACTTACCTTTCTCTTGGAAACTGAGAGCAGATGTCAATTTTGCAAGAGTATATTTAAAATCTGTCATGTTTTGCGCAAGTTGGGTATTGTGATGTAACCATATTATTAGATAGTTTCACCCATATTTAACTAATGTTTTGTCCATGTTTTATATGTAAAATGACTTGATATAACCATATTATTAGCCATCTCTTTGTCTTTTCAATTTCAGTTCTTAAATTCATCAATCAATCCTTTCATTGATGTGATAGGTCTACAATTACCATAAATTAAAGGTATCTTATATTATTAGATACGTTATTGTAAAACATGCTTTAGTTTAGGAGTTATTGATACTTTAAGTGCAAAATGATGATTAAAACCTTGATAAAAGTACACTTTTAAGTACTAATCAACCCCCCAACAAGCTTATTACTAGTTCCTAGTAATCAAAGCGTTAAACTAGAAAAACAATTTATAAATTCCACAAAACAAGGTATTCCTTATTCAACTTTTACTAATCTATCTAGATAACCAAACTCTTATTAAATTTATATATCTACTCAATACTTCTTAATAAGATATTAATAAAGCTTTCTTTTGTGCTTAATATATCAACACATAATTATTGGTCTTTACTTGGATGAAAACAAAATTCTTGTTCTAATGTTTAAGATTAACTTCTATTTTTTTCTATTTCTTTAAATATATATACTTGTAACTTAAAATACAATGCATCTTTAACCCATGTAACAAGCTTTTTGCTAATGACTCCCAAACCAGTTGTTCTTTGGGCATTAGGTGTTGAGACACCCCTTCAAGCTTAGTAACTCGGGTCGCAAATACTAATACGTAGATAATGCAATGTTTGATTCCCTTAAGCTTTTCTCCTCAACCCATGTAACAAGTGTTAGACCAATAGCTCTCAAGTTAGTTGACTTTAGGATATTAGGTGTTAAAACACCCCTTTCGAACTTAATTGCTTAGGTTAGGGAGGCTATGAAACTAAACTTATCTATATTTTTATTACCATCATTTTTATTTTTTATTTTTTTTGCTTTTTTTTGTTTAAATAAGGTACTATCCATTTCCCTTAGTTGTTACCCTTAACAAAAGAATATAAATAATGTAATAATCCAATGTGCAACCCACAATTATATGTTTTAGTATGTGTGTGTAAATTAAGGTTTAAGAATATATGTTAAATGAATATATATAAGCAAAATTAAGTGATAATAATGCGAGAGTTTGTAAACCTGAATATTTCAAGAAGTATTATGATAGACCTTATTAAGAATGATTACTAAGATGCGTCTCAATAGTCAAAAGAGCTCTTTTAGTCTATCATTTTAGTAATAATAATTTTGCACATGCTTTATGAAATGGAAAACATAGTTAGTTAAATATTTTTTTTTGCTACTACCTTCTCCCCCCAACCAAAACGAGACATTGTCCTCAATGTTCTAAGGTAGAAAGATAGAGTATAGAAGATATCACCTGAAATAACGAATATTGACAAACCTAAAACACACTTAAAGAAAAATAAGAAATAACAAAACACAATAATAAAACAAAAGAACAAAAAAAATCACAAATAAAGGCTCAAATCTAATCTAAGCTTTTTACGGCTTTCCTTATATGACCAATTTATGCGACTCATGGAGAGATCAATTATAGGAATGAAAGATTGTAGTTGGTCAATCAATTGTTCAGTAGTAGCAACAGAGATTATGATTTATTGTGCAGAAGATGTTAGAAATTCCTGTTCCACAACATGATCAAGAAAAGACAACAACTTATCATAATAACCATTAACATTTAACAAACTTATAGGTTTATGGTGAATGTTTAGTTGGGCCTAAAAGGAAATATAAAAGATCTCTTCTAATGTACCTAGACCACCTAGTAAAGCAATGAAGGCATCAACATGATTAAACATTACATTCATTCAAGCCGACATTGAGGAGACCTGAAGTTCCTCCCTAGTTATTTTTCCAATGATATCCCCTTGTGTTAAAGCTTGGAGGATGACCCCTAAAACTTGATTACCTCCTAAAAATGCAGCTATTGACACACCTCTCATTAACCCAAGACTACCTCCCCCATACACTAACTGAATCTTTCTCTCATTTAGCACCTGACCAAGATGATTTATTGATTCTAAAGACTCCTTTTCTTTCCCATAACTAGATCCACCAAAAACACAAATACTTTTTATTTGATGACTTAAGGAACTTGCCATTTTTACACACTTATATATTTCATAAATATATGGGGTAGAGTGGAAATGAAGTGAAGGAAGAGAGGATTTTATATATGAGAAATTAAAAAAACAATCATACCACCTATGTGTAAGCCAACTGGAGTCCTACACTCTTTCTCTCTTTATTTATTTATTTATTTTTGAAAAAGCATGTGTATATACAAGTAGTTATGATTGTGGCTCACGTCTTTCTTTAGTTTTATGTTTAAGAATGGCTTAAACGCCCTCTATGGGTCAGGGATAGGCTTCCCATCCAATTTTCTTAAAAACTGGCAAACATGTTTTTTTTTAGTCAGATTTCCAAGACTAAGTTGATCATGTTTTTTTTATCAAAATGGAGCCATAAATCATGAATTGCACGATGCACATCTCCACTAAGATGCGTCTCAAAAGTTAATAGAAGATTATCTAAAGACTTCTTACTTAGACCATCCTTAATAAACCGTATTTTATCTTCACGATTTATAGATACCATTCTTAAAAAATGACATTGTGCATTACAAGTCCATCAAGCACATCGATGACAGACTTTCAGTCATTTTGCATGATGTTTCTTTGCAAAAGTGATTTTACCTATTCCAGACATGTGTGAAATGAAGGAATTAGAGGACTCATCTGATAATCGGACCTTTGCTTTAATCAAGTAGTGAATATCTTCAGGAATTCCATGATTCATTAATAACCTCAATCTTGCATATCTAGCAAGGTAAAGTTTTGTAATCACATTCTGAGGTAGAGCGGGAAAATACTTTTTCAATATTTCAAGATCAATGTCCATTTTTAAATGAGAATTAGATGAGAGATTCATAGAATTACACAAATATATATACAAATATCAGTTATTATGAAAATTGAAACAACCGACTTAAGTCATGGAGTACCGTTATCCGTCATTTGACAAGAGTGAGAGAAACTAGCAAAAATCACTCAAAAATAAACACAAAAATAATGTGAGAAAAATAAAATAATCAATCTTTATCTAAAAGATCATTCAAACCAGTTGATTCATTTTCACTGGAAAATTATCAAAGTAAGCTTTCAAACGATGTCCATTTTCCTTAAAAACATTGTCATTCATTGAATTCTCAATATCACAGGCCCTATAAGGATTGTTCCATCTTGATCTTAGCTTTTTAGGGAATGAATACAGTTGAGAATTATAAAACAAAACTTTTTGACTAGTATAAACTTTGAGACAATTTTCACAAGTTTTACAAAATGCGTATGTGTCCTTGAACATGGTGGGCCAATAAAATCTATTTTGAAAAGTTTTTACAGCTGTCTTTTTTGACAAGAAATAACTTCCACATGCTTTAAAATAATAAAGTTTAATAACACTACTTACCTCATTATCGAGAATGAATCTTTGAAATATTTAATCAGGACAATATTTGAATAAGTTAAGGTCATCACAATAAAAGTTCTTCAATTTGTTCAAAAACGTTTCTTTGTCTTAGGTACTCCAATCAGCTGGCAAATCTCCTAAAGCAAGAAAATTGATATTTTTACCATACCAAGACATTGGACTAAGAGAAAGTAAGGATTTGTTAGGAAAGTGATCATCGATTGATGTGGTGTTAGTTGTCAAATTTGCTGTCACTTTTGACAAAAGATCTGTATCAACATTTTCGGTATGTTTTTCATCTATGATTTCTTCCTCAGAATAAATCATTTGCAAATCTTCAGATTCATCTAACTCATTTTTAAAATCATCAATCAATTATTTTATTTATGTGATAGGCCTGCATTTAAAATGAACATTTACCACAAATTAAAGGTATCTTATATTATTAGATATATTATTATAAAACATGTTTTAGTTAAGGAGTTATTAATACTTCAAGTGTAAAATGATGACACAAAACCTTCATAAAAAATACACTTTTAAGTACTAATCATAAAGCGACTGGTTATCTTCTTCAACTATATTTTCTGAAAATGATAAGAATACCCTATAATATCTAGCACTTAATATACATGACCAAACTTCCATGCACGTGTAGCAAAAGAATAAAAGGAAGAAAAGAAAAAAGAAAAGAAATAGAAAAGACAAAACATAAGAAACAAAAGTTACATAAAAGAAAAGTGAAAAGAGAAAACAAAATACATATTATAATTTATACAATAATTTACCTTCACAACAACAGTGCCAAAAACTTGACAGAACCAAATAATTGATGTTTTCTTCTAAGTATAGAAGTGTCGAAGTAAAAACTAACTCAACATGAACGAGGTCGAACCATATGAAGGTTAACTATATAAATAATAATAATAATAATAATAATAAGAAGTTATGGAGGACTTTGAGATGTTAAGATTAATGTGAAAATTAAACAATAACAACAAAAATGTCAAGGTTAAATGATCCATTAAAGGTATTTCAAACAAGTATAGTATAAACTCTTTTTACTACTCAACTAGAAACCATACATAAAGAAGATTCCAATCAGATTATAAATGGTTAACATGATTGCATTAGTTATCTTATTCAAATAATGCTAATACTTATAAATGTTGTCAGGTATTCAAGACTATAACTTATGTTAACAACAAATAAAGTTCCTTTTATAACACAAGTATTGGTTATACCATACAATTGGGCTATGTAAGTGCAAGTATTTGTTATACCAACTATTATACAACACAAATCTAAATTAACCATTTAACAAACAAAGTACTAAGAGTGAACAAGATAACAAATACAAAACATGTTAGTATCAAATATTAAAGTATGTGTTGAGTTTACACTATATTTATTCTTACTCCATTAGTGTAACCTTTTCATCTTAACATAATAAACTTAACTAAACATAATGTAAGAAGAGAAACATCAATAAATAAGATAAGAACATTAATAAGATATAAGTTAACTAAATAAAGAAAGAAAATGAAAAGCATAAACAAGAGATCAATGAAAGCAAAACTTAAATATTACAAAAAATATAAAGAGAAAAAGCAAGAACATGATCATTATCTGAAAACCAAGATGCCTAAATGCATGGTAAATGCCTCTTTTTATATGATAAAATTTGAAACTATTGATTTGATAACTAATTGGTGAGTGGGTTGTCAACTCTTGATTTAGTGATAATCCTTATCTTCTTGTCTAAACAAAACATCATTCCTAATATCAGAATTCAAATGGACTTGAATCATGCTACTTCTAGAAAATTATCTCAGCTTTCGAAGACAAAAAAAATCAAGATCATTTAGACTTGTAGAACTCAGGATAGGGGCTGAACACTGAATAATATCTGGATTGTAAGACAGATTTGGACTTCTCCGTTATTGCTAAGATTTGGACTTTCAAATAACATAATTGAGTTTTACATTTCTATGAATATTTTGGCCCTATAACTTAGCTTTCTAGCCATATAAATCGAATTGAAATTGATCTATAGTTACAGATTTAACTCAATGACTAAACAGTGTTCTAGTTTGAATCGAACCAGCATCACTTTTCTAAACTTCACCCTCTCCTTGTCTTCTCAATTTCAGTAGTTGAACTCATTAATCAATCCTTTGATTTATGTGATAGGCCTACATTTAATATGAGTATTTAATATAAATTAAAGGTATCTTATAGTATCAGACTTGTTATTATAAAACATGATTTAGTTAAGGAGTTATTGATACTTCAAGTGCAAAATACTGATAAAAATGCACTTTTAAGTACTAATCAATGACATTGTTGTAGCTAACAATAAAAAAGGTCAGTGGAGACAAGGGAACAACTTGGTTTTAGGAATGCCTTGACTAGGAGAGGGAGGTTGTGATGAGGGAAAATAGGGACCTTGGGTATGGGGGGAAGACTGTATTAACTAAGAGAGGCTATAAGCTTTGGCTCTCTGGTTTTCTTTTCAAAGGCAAGGGCAATGATTTTGCCCTAGTAGAGATAAATGTAGGGTTTTTTCTTTATGGTTTTTTTTTTCGTTCCCTTTTTATTATTTCACAACTCTCAAAATGTTTCTCCGTTAATGGCCCCCCTTTTGAGTGTTATGGTAGACATCTATTTATAGGTAAAGCGACTTTGTCAAAAAACATATTGTACCTCAACTTTGTTTGAAAACTTTGATTTTTTCTTTTGTTTTTTGAATTTTTTTGAAAACAAATAATATTAACATGAACTTAACAACAAAAATCAATAATTTTGATAAATGACATGTTAAAAGTCAAACATATTTAACTGACCTTTTAAATTTAAATTCTTTTAAAGTGATATTAAAAATGCTAAAAATGATGCAAATATATTAAAAATGTATTTTTTAGGGTTTTCATTGTTTTTTACTATTTTTGGTTTTTTTTAAATTTATAAAAAAACATGAGTCAAAAGTTAGGTAGCAACAACTACATGTAAAATAAAATGGTGTTTTTGGAATATTGGAAGACATCAATATTGCAAACATCTTAGTTGCACAAGTGATGAGAAATAAAGTCTTAAGAAAAAAAGATTTATCCTTGGCAAAAAGAAAAGTTTCATTAATTTAAAGTATTTCAACAAGTACTTTTTTTATTTTAATTTAAACATAGCTTCTTTTTTTAGTATGCATGCTAGAACTCTATTATTATATTTATGTTGAAAGCATATTTTTCATGAGTTTTTATTTTACATGCTTATAGATTTAAATTTGTATAAATTATAGGCTTTCCTTGAATATCTTTTATAATTTAAATGCTCTTGTTATGACAAACTAATCATTCTTGCTCATGACTCTAATACAATTATAATTAAAACATTGACTAATAATCTTACAACTTTATGCTTAGTATGCTTTTGTTTAGTTCATTTTTGTGCCTATGCTATAATGTATGGATTTTCACATGTATCATTTATTTTAGCTACTCTTAAAGAAAACTTATCATATATGTTGCAAACTCTAGTGGAATGTTACTTGAATTCAAAAACCTAGATCTATCTAATTAAGACTTGAGAATGATAATTAAGGTCAACACAATGGACAATTGATTAATACTTAAAAGTGGATTTTTATAAAGATTTTATATTATTATTTTGTATTTGAAGTATCAATAACTCCTTAACTAAAGCATGTTTCATAATAACAAGTCTGATATCATAAGATATCTTTAATTTATAGTAAATGTTTATGCACATGTGTCAGTTATACCATACGGTTGGGCTATGAAAGTCACAAGTGTTTGTTGTACCAAGGGTTATAGAACATAAATCTAGATTAATCATTTAACAAACAGAGTATTATGAGTGAATAAGATAACAAATACAAAACATGTTAGCATCAAACATTAAGGTCCATGTTGAGTTTATACTATATTTATTCTTACGCCATTATTGTAACTTTTTTCACCTTGACATAATAAACTTAACTAAACATAATGAAACAGATAAATATAAATAAACAAGATAAGAACTTAAAGAAGATGTAAATTAACTAAGTAAAGGAAAGGAAATGAAAAGCATAAACAAAAGATTAATATAAACAAAACTTAAGCATTACAAAAATATAAAGAAAGAGAGTAAGAACATAATCTTGATCTGAAAACTAAAATGTCTAAATGCATGACAAATACCTCTTTTTATAAGCCAAAATTTGAAACTATTGATTTGTTGATTAATTGTTTAATGGATGGCCATATCTTGACTTGATAGCAATCCCTATCTTTTTTTCTAAACTAAATATCATTGCTAACATCAGAATTTGGACAAATTATCTTGATAAAAGTTGTAAGAAATTATCTCACCTTTCCTACAAAAATAAATTGAGGTCATTTGAACTTTTACAACTTGAGATAAAGGTTGAACACTAAACAATATCTAGGTTATAGTACAACTTCTGTCCTCTCTTTTATTACTAAGATTTGGACTTCTAAATAGCAGAATTGACTCTTTGACTCCCATTAACATTTTATACATATGTCTTAACTTTCTAACCATATAAACCAAATTTAAACCCAAGATCTATAACTTTAGATATGATCTAATTACCGAACAATGTTTTAGTTTGGACTACACCAGTATCTCTTTTTTAAGTTTGATCCTTTCTTTGTCCTTTCAATCTTAGTGCTTCAAGATTTACTATCATTTAAAGGTATTTTATAGTATCAAACTTGTTATTATAAAGGATATTTTAGTTAAGGAGTTATTGATACTTCAAGTGCACAATGATGATATAAAACCTTAATAAAAATACACTTTTAAGTACAAATCACACCACTTAACCAGTTTATTACTAGTCCCTAATAATTAAATCATTAAAATAGAAAAATAATTTGCAAGTTGCACAAATGCATTCATCATTCAACTTCCATTAATCTATTTTGATAAACAAAAAGCTCTCATTAAATATATATATATATATATATATGTTTTATACCTCTTAAACAAAATTTTAATAAACTTTTCTTTTATGTGCTCAATGAATGAAAACATAGATAAGGTTAACTTTCTTAGGTTAAGATTAATTTTTTTTAATATATATTCATATAACTTAAAACACAATGCATCTTTAACCAATGTAACGATCTTTTAGCTAATGACTCCTAGACTAGTTGGCTTTAAGACATTAAATGTTAAGACAGCCTTATGAGCTTAATAACTTGAGTTGTAGTTACTAATATATAGATAGTATAACATTTGATTCCATAAGCTTTTCTCCTCAACCCATGTAACAAGCACTGAGTTAATAGCTCCCAAGTCAATTAAGTGCTAAAACACCCCTTCAGGCTTAATTGCTTAGGTTATGGAGGTTACAAAACCAAACTTATCATTAATATTTTTTTTGAAAATTATATAATATCCCTTTCCTTTAGTTGTTACCTTTAACAAAAAAATATAAATATTGTAATAATCTAATATGCAAACCACAATCATATGTTAAAGTGTATGTGTGAAAATAAAAGTTTATGAATACTTGTTAGCTAGGTATATGAACATAATCAATTGATAATAATGCAAGACTTTATAAATCAAAATATTTCATGAGAAGTGTGTGATAGACCTTATTATGAATATTGCAAATAAACATTAAAAAATATTTACCAAGATGCATCTCAAGCTTTGCAGAACATGTGTCTTTGAACATGGTGGGCTAATAGAATTCATATTGTATGATTTTTGTAGTCATCTTTTTTTTTATAAGAAATGATTTCCACGTGCCTCAGGATAACAAAGTTTAATGACACTATTGATTAGTACTCAAAAGTGCACTTTTATCATGGTTTTATATCATCATTTTGCACTTAAAGTATTAATAACTCCTTAATTAAAGTACGTTTTATAATAATCTATCTAATAATATAAGATATCTTTAATTTGTGGTAAATGTCCATTTTAAATACAGGCGTATCACATAAATAAAAGGATTGATTGATGACTTTAAGAACTTCAATTGCAAAGGCTAAGAGATGATCAAACTTAGAAAAAAGATGTCGGTGCAATCTAAACCGGAACACTGTTTGGTAATTGGGTCATATCTGGAGCTATAGATCTCAGATTTAGGTCTACTTTATATGGATGGAAAGGTAAGACATAGGCCTACAACTTTCATATGGAGCCTAAGATCTAAAAAGGCCATTTTCAAGTCCAAATTATTGCAATAACAAAGAAGCCCGAATCTGTCCTCCAGCCCGAGCACTATTCAGTATTTTGGCCATATCTAGAGTTTTAGAAGATGAAATGAGCTGAATTTTTTAAACAAGAAAGCTGAGACAATTGCCTAGAACTTTCATGTTCAAGTGGCCCTAATTTTGACGTTATTAATGACATTTTGGGCAGACAAGAGAAGATAAGGATTGTCACCAAGTCAAGGGTTGGCCATCTACTCATCAATTAGTCATCAAATCAATAATTCCCAATTTGGCCTATAAAAGGAGGCATTTGCCATGCATTGAGGCATCTTGGTGTCCAGATCAAGATCATGCTCTTGTTTTCTCTCTTTTTATTCTTTATGCTTTGTTTTCATTAATATCAAGTTTATGCCTTTCATTTCCTTTGCTTTGTTTTGTTAACTCTTATCTTATTTATGTTCTTATTTTGTTTATCCATTTTTTTTCTTCCATTATGTCTAGCTAAGTTAATTATGTCAAGGTGAAAAGGTTACACTAATGGTGTAAGAATAAGTATGGTATAAACTTAATATGGACTTTAATGTTTAATACTAACATGTTTTATATTTGTTATCTTGTTCACTCTTTAATACTTTGCTTGTTAAATGACTAATCTTGATTTATGTAGTATAACAATTGGTACAACAAATGCTTGGCACTTTCATAGCTCATACTGTATGGTATAACCGACATCTGAGCTATGAAAGGAACTTGATTTGTTGTTAACATAAGTTATAATCATGAATGCCTGACGAAATTTACAAGTATTAGCATTAATTGAATAAGATGACTAATGTAATCATGTTAACAATCTATAATCTGATTTGAACCTCCTTTATGTGTAGTTTTCAATTGAACAATAAGAGTTTATACTATACTTGTTTGACATACCACTAGTGGAACCTCTAACCTTGACATTTGTTATTATCATTGTTTAATCTTTACTTTAATATTCTATCTCCAAGTTCTTATCATCATCTTCTTCTTCTTCTCTTTCTTTATTATTATTATTATTATTACTACTACTACTACTAGTATTATTATTGTTGTTGTTGTTGTTGTTGTTATTACTATTATTGTTGTTGTTGTATTGTTATTTATAATTTGTACAATAACCAGGAGAAACATTTTACCAATGTTGGGATAGGTATTGAGACTTGCTTAGTACTTGCCCTCATCATGGTTTTGAAACATGGAAATTGGTTTCACATTTTTATGAAGGGTTAACACCTAAAGATAGGCAAATGGTTGAATTGATGTGCAATGGAACTTTTGAAGACAAAGACCCTGATGAAGCAATGGAGTACTTAGACTTGTTAGCTGAAAATGCTCAAAATTGGGACACCGCGGGTACTTATAAGGCATTGAGTAAAACTCAACCTCATACATCTAGTGGAGGTATGTACAACCTTAGGGAAGATCATGACCTTCAAGCCAAGTTTGCATCTTTAGCTAGAAAAGTCCAGGCACTAAAATTGAAAAAGAGTGGTCAATTAAAATCTGTTAAAAACATTGCATGTCAAATATGTGAAACAAATGAACACTCAACCGATAACTGTCTAACCTTGCCTTCTTTTAAGGAATGTCTCCATGAACAAGCCCATGTTTTAAACAGTTTCCAAAGGGCCAACCATAACCCATACTCACAAACATACAACCCTGGTTGGAGAAATCATCTAAAATTTAGTTGGAAGAGTGATGCACAAACTTCACAGCCATCGTTTCAAGCACACTACAATTTCCAAAATTCTTATGAATATGCACCTCCTTATGCTCCACCTCCTACAAGAAATTTTGAGGAAACTTTGTATGCATTTATTGAAAAGCAAGAGACAATCAACACTCAACTTGCTCAAAGCATAACAAATTTTAAAGATACTCTTGCAAAATTCACATCTGCTCTTAGTTTTCAAGAGAAAGATAAGTTTCCATCTCAACTACAGCAAAATCCCAAGGAGCAATACAATGCAAATGCAAGTAGTTATGGAAGTCAACACATGGATCAAGTCAAATCAGTCATCACTCTTCGCAGTGGTAAGGTTATTGAAAAACCCACTCTTGAACCTTGTGAGAAAGATGATGAGTCAATCTTTAAGGGTAAGAAAGGGGTTGAATCTGAATATTGCAAGGAAAAGACTGATTCCCTGCCAGCACTTCCATTTCCTCATGCCATGACCGATCAGGAAGAAATCGAGGATGAAAAAGGCATAAAAAATGTTGATGCAGATCTTTTATCAAAAGCGACAACAGATTCAACACCCAACATCACACCAATTGATGATTACTTTCCTAATGAATCTCTACTTTCGCTTAGTTCAATGCCTTGGTTTGCTAAAAATATCAATTTTCTTGTTTCAGGATTTTTGCGAGCTCACTGGAGTATTGAAGATAAAAGAAAATTTTTGAGCGGTGTGCAAAAATTTTATTGGGATGACCTTTACTTATTCAATTATTGTCCTAATCAAATATTTCAAAGATGCATTCCCAACAATGAGGTAAGTGATGTTATTAAATTTTATCACTCTAAGGCACATGGGGAACATTTCTCATAAAAAAAAAAGATTCTAGAAATCTTACAAAGTGGATTTTACTAGCCCACCATATTCAAGGAGTCACATGCATTCCATAAAAACTGTGAAAATTATCAAAAGGTGGGATTTCTTTCAAAACACAGAGAGTCTTTAAATAATCTTCTATTGACTCTTAAATCTCATCATAGTCAAGATAAGCATCGTGTAATTCATGACTTATGAACCCTTTTCATAAAGAACATGCTTGGTATAGTCTTAGGAATCTGACTAAAAAAGACCCTGTTTGCTAGTTTTTAAGAAAACTAGATGGGAAGCCTATCCCCGACCCATAGACGGCATTTAAGTCGTTCTTGGACGTAAAACCAAGGGAAGATGTGAGCCACAATCACAACTACTTGTACATACACAAGCTCTTTGTGTCTTTTGGTTTTATTATTGTGTTTTGTTGTTACTTATATTTGTTTTAATATGTTTCAGGTTTGTCAGTGTTTGTTATTTCAGGTGATATCTTCTATACTCTATCTTTCTACCTTTAAACATTGAGGACAATGTCTTGTTTTAGTTGGGGGGAGAGTAGTAGCTTAAAAAAAAACTGTGTTTTCTATTTCATAAAGCATGTGCAAAATGATTGTTATTAGGATGATAGAGAAAAGGAGTTTTTTTGTTAAAGTGACTCTTGAGACGCATCTTAGTAACCATTCTTAACAAGGTCTATTATAATACTTCTTGAAATATTCAGATTTACAAACTCTTGCATTGTTATCACTTAAGTCTGCTCATATACTTGTTTAACATGTATTCTTAAACCTTAATTTACACACACACACTTCAACATATAATTGTGGGTTGCATATTGGATTATTACATTATTTATGTTCTTTTGTTAAAGGTAACAACTAAGGGAAAGGGATAATATGTAAAAAAACAAAAAAAAACAAAAAAAAAGAGAAAAAAAAGAAAGAAAGAAAGAAAAAGAAAAAAAATGATAATAATAAAAATGTAGATAAGTTTGGTTTCGTAGCCTCCCTAAACTAAGCAATTAAGCCCGAAGGGGTGTTTTAACACCTAATACCCTAAAGTCAACTGACTTGGGAGCCATTGGCCTAATGCTTGTTACATAGGTTGAGGAGAAAAGCTTAAGGGAATCAAACATTGCACTATCTATATATTAGTATTTGTGACCCAAGTTACTAAGCTCGTAGGGGTGTCTTAACACCTAATGCCCTAAGATCAATTGGTCTGGGAGTCATTAGCTGAATGCTCGTTACATGGGTTAAAGATGCATGGTGTTTTAAATTATATGTATATATATTAAAAAAAAGATAAAAATAATAATCCCAGCCCAAGGAAGTTAACCTTAAACATTAGAACACAAATTTTGTTTTCTTCCAAAAAAAGCCCTATAATTATATGTTGATACAATGAGCACAAAAGAAAGGTTTTTGAATATCTTGTTTAGAGGTATTGAGCAGGTATATAAATATAACAAGAGTTTGTTTATCTGGATAGAGTAATGGAAGTTAAATGATGAATACCTTGCTTTGTGGAATTTGCAAATTGTCTTTCTATTTTAACGCTTTGATTACTAGGGACTAGTAATAAGCTAGTTGGGGGGTGTGATTAGTACTCAAAAGTGCACTTTTATCATGGTTTTATATCATCATTTTGCACTTAAAGTATCAATAACTCCTTAACTAAAGTACGTTTTATAATAATCTATCTAATAATATAAGATATCTTTAATTTGTGGTAAATGTTCATTTTAAATGCAGGCCTATCACATAAATGGTGGCCATAACTGGAGTTCTAGATGAGCTGAATTTTTTACACAAGAAAGCTGAGACAATTGCCTAGAACTTTCATGTTTTCAAGTGGCTTTAATTTTGATGTCATCAATGACGTTTTGAGCAAACAAGAGAAGATAAGGATTGTCACCAAGTCAAGGGTTGGCCATCTACTCATCAATTAGTCATCAAATCGATAGTTCCTAATTTTAGCCTATAAAAGGAGGCATTTGCCATGCATTTAGGCATCTTGGTGTCTAGATCAAGATCATGCTCTTGTTTTCTCTATTTGTATTCTTTATGCTTTGTTTTCATTAATATCAAGTTTATGCCTTTCATTTCCTTTCCTTTGCTTTGTTAACTCTTATCTTATTTATGTTCTTATTTTGTTTATCCATTTTTCTTTCTTCCATTATGTCTAGCTAAGTTAACTATTTACCTCATTATCTGCAATGTATTTTTAAAATAGTTAATCAAGATAATATTTGAATAAGCAAAGGTTATCTCAATAAAAAATTTCACTTCGTTCAAAAACTTTCTTTTGTCTTCGGCACTCTAATAAGAGAGCAAAAATCCTAAAGCAAGCAAATTGATATTTTTAGCAAAACAAAGCATTGATCTAAGAGAAATTAATGATTCATCAAAAAAGTAATCATCGATTGGTGTGATGTCAAATTTCAAATATATTGTCACTCCTGACAAAAGATCTGCATCAATAGTTTTGGTGCCCTTTTCATCCATGATTTCATTTTGAAAATAAATCATTTGCAAATCTTCAAATTCATCAAACTTAATTTTACTCAATGTATATTTAAGTTGATTATAAACTAAGTTTTTAATAAAATCTACTTCTTGTAAGTCATTATCATCTCCAGATTGCTTGTAAATGTTAGAAATAATCATTTTTAATGTCAGATTTCTAAATGTTAGCTTTATTAGTCCATTACTACAATTCATTGATGCATTAGAAGTTGCAAGAAATGAACATCCTAAAATAACAGGAAATGAATTACATGTTTCAACAGGTTATGTGTCCAAGACAATAAAATCCATAAGAAAAATGAATTTATCAACTTGTATTAACACATCCTTAACTATTCCTCTAGGCACTTTTATAGATTTATTGGCAAATAAAAGAGTTACAAAAATTGGTTTTAACTTACTAGATGGAGACTTTGAAAAATTGAATATCAAAGTAAATTCACATTAGCTCTTAGATCAAGTAAAACTCTTTTAATTTTATGTTCTCAAATATAACAAGAATTTTTATGACAACCAAGGTCTTTATATTTCAAAGCATTATTGTTTTGAAGAATAACACTTACTTGTTCGGCAAAAAAGTTCATTTTCGCATTCAGTTTCTCTTCATAGTGCATAAATCTGTCAAAAATTTAGCATAAGAATGTACCTATTTAATAGCATTCAGCAAAGGTATATTAATCCTTCCTTGTTTGAAAGTTTCAAAGATTTCAGAGTTGTGATTGACTTTTCTTTATTTAGCCATGACATGAGGGAATGAAAGTGTTGGTGGGAAAAAAGTCTTTCTTTACAATGTTCATATTCAACACCTTCCTTACCCTTAAATATTAACTCATTATCTTTCTCAAGGTTGAAGAATGAGTTTTTCAATAACTTTACCACTGCGGATAGTAATGATTAGTTTGACTTAATGCATGTGTTAACTTCCAAAACTACTTGCATTTGCATTCTATTGCCCTTTGAGATTTTGTTGTGGTTGAGATGGAAACTTGTCTTTTTCTTGAAAATTGTGAGTAAAAGTGATTTTTGCAAGAGTATTTTTAAAATCTGTCATGCTTTAAGCAAGTTAAATGTTGATTTTATCTTACTTTTCAATAAATACTTGCAATGTTTCATTAAGATTTCTTTTAGGAAGGGGAGCATAAAGACATAATATCCATAATAATTTTAAAAGTTATGGTGTGCTTGAAATGGTGGCTATGAAGTTTATACATTACTGTTATCACTCTTTCAATTGAAATTTGGGTGATTTCTTTAACCTGGGATGTATATTTGCAAGTATGGGTTATGATTGCCCTTTTAAAAACTGTTTAAAGCATGAGTTTGTTCATGACAGCATTCTTTAAAAGAATGCAATGTTGAATAGTCATTTGTTGAGTGTTAATTGGTTTTACAAATTTAACACACAATGTTTTGAATAGATTTTAATTGACCGCTTTTTTTCAATTCTAGTGCCTCAACTTCTCTAACTAAAGATGCAAACTTGACTTGGAGGTTATGATCTTCTTTAAGGTTATACATACCTCCACTAGATGTATGAGATTGATTTTTACATGGTGCCTCAAAAGTGCTTACAGTGTCCTAATTTTGAGCATTTAGCAAGTCTAAGTATTTGATTAGTACTCAAAAGTGCATTTTTATCATGGTTTTA
>SRLM01002119.1:80365-100233 GCA_015708895.1 Populus ilicifolia | reverse complement strand
GATCCTTTTATTTTCATCTGTTGGTAGAACGTTCCTCATTAAATCAAGCTTATCATGGATGATACATTCAATTTGATGAAAGACCAAATTCTGAGTTCTAGATATTCCAGCAAAGGTCCTTGCATTCCTTTCTTACCAGATATGATATACTGTAGCTGCAAAACTGAGTTTATGAGAAAAATTGATGAAACTTTTGCCATGCCAAGTGACAGTGGCCCATCGAATCCATTCATCCCATCCTTTTGTCATTCTTGGAATGTTGCATCTGTCACAAACATCCCACCAGATCGCTTTAGTATAGGAGCATTCAAAGAACAAGTGGTTGTGATCTTCGTTGTTGCGGAGACAGAGTGAGCATCTATTGGGACCATGTATACCAAATCGATGAAGTCTATCTTGGGTTGTGAGTTTCTGTTGGACAGCCATCCATAGAAGAAACGAATGTCTTGGAACAGCATTCTTGAACCACACAATGTCATGCCATTCGACTATCGTATGATGAAATCTTAGTTGTTCCCAAGCTATTTTGATCGAGAATCTGTGATTTGGTGAATCTAGCCAAACAATCTCATCATTTTGCCCTATCATAGGATTAGAATTGGAAAGAATAACTTCTACAATGGGGTGGCAGCCAATAGCGTGAGTGGTAGGAATTTTCCATTCTGAGTTATGAAGCAGCATATTGACCTTCGCGTTCTTTTCCATACCTGAATCATAGATGAATCTATCGCCGTAAGAATCTGCGAGCGGGCTGTTAGGATGCCAATTGTCAAGCCATAGAGAAGTTGTCCTGCCATCCCCTATGATGTACTTCATCTTCGGCCATGCTTAGGATCTAAGCTTTAGAATCTTTCTCCATGCCCAAGAGCAATTCTGTGGCGTCCTGATTGTCCAGAAATTCCTACCTCGCCGTAAGTTATAAAACATGTTACTATCAAACATTAAGGTTCATGTTGAGTTTACACTATACTTATTCTTACACCATTACTATAACCTTTTCACCTTGACATAATAAACTTAACTAAACATAATGAAAGAAAGAAAAAATAAATAAACAAAATAAGATAAAAGTTAACTAAGTAAATGAAAGGCATAAAATTGATATTAATGAAAGCAAAGTATAAACATTATAAAAAATATAAAGAGAGAAAGCAAGAGCTTGATCTTGATATGGAAACCAAAATACCTAAATGCATGGCAAATGCCTCCTTTTATAGGCTAAAATTAGGAACTATTGATTTGATGACTAATTGATGAATTAGTGACTAGCTCTTGACTTGGTGATAAGATCAAAATTGGAATCACTCGAAAAAATAAAAGTTTTAGAAAATTGTCTCAGATTTCTAGGGTAAAAAATTGAGATCATTTAGACTTCTAGAACTCTAGATATAGGTTAAACATTGAATAATGCTTGGGTTGGAGTATAGATTCGGACTTCTTTGTTATTGCTATAATTTTGACTTGAAAATGGCATTTTATTGGGCTCAAATGAAATTTATAGGCCTTTATCTTATATTTCCATCTATATAAAGTAAACCTAAATCCAAGATTTACAACTCCATATATGACCCAAATACCGAATAGTGTTTCGCTTTAGATTGCACCTACATCTCTTTTCTAAGTTTGGTCATCTCTTTGTCCTTTCAATTTTAATTCTTAAATTCATAAATCTCACAGCTCTTAATATTTGAAGGTTTTTGTGTCCTTGCAACAAACAAAAAGTGTTTACCCTTGCATGTTTGTTGAACAACTAATCAAAAAGAAGGAAAAATACATTATTTTGAGTTTCTTAGAGAAGGGGGGAGTTTTTCTCTCAGTCATTGAACTAAGAGAAAGTAAGAAAAATGATATTTTTTTTGGTAAGTTGATGTATATATTAAAGGAAAACAATACAAAGATTATAAGGGGCATACCCCAGATTTATAATGAGAGCAGAAACATAAAACAACAGATGGCTACATGCTAGCCACCGAACTGAAAACTCAAGACCTAACCTTCGCGTTCTTGTCCATACCTGAATCATAGATGAATCTATCGCCATAAGAATCTGCGAGCGGGCTGAGGTCAATATGCTGATTCATAACTTAAAATGGAAAATTCCTACCACTCACGCTATTGGCTGGCACCCCATTGTAGAAGCTATTCCTTCCAATTCTAATCCTATGATAGGGAAAAATGATGAGATTGTTTGGCTGGATTCACCAAATCACAGATTCTCGATCAAAATAGCTTGGGAACAACTAAGATTTCATCATACGATAGTCGAATGGCATGACATTGTGTGGTTCAAGAATGCTGTTCCAAGACATTCGTTTCTTCTATGGATGGCTGTCCAACAGAAACTCACAACCCAAGATAGACTTCATCGATTTGGTATACATGGTCCCAATAGATGCTCACTCTGTCTCCATAACAACGAAGATCACAACCACTTGTTCTTTGAATGCTCCTATACTAAAGCGATCTGGTGGGATGTTTGTGACAGATGCAACATTCCAAGAATGACAAAAGGATGGGATGAATGGATTCGATGGGCCACTATCACTTGGCATGGCAAAAGTTTCGTCAATTTTTCTCATAAACTCAGTTTTGCAGCTACAGTGTATCATATCTGGCAAGAAAGGAATGCAAGGACCTTTGCTGGAATATCTAGAACTCAGAATTTGGTCTTTCATCAAATCGAATGTATCATCCGTGATAAGCTTGATTTGATGAGGAACGTTCTACCAACAGATGAAAATAAAAGGATCCAACGAGCTTGGAGGGTTAATAACATAGATTTTTCATTTGATATTTAGCTGGTTGTATTGGTTTTCCTAGGGAATCAAGTTAGGTCTTGAGTTTTCAGTTCGGTGGCTAGCATGTAGCCATCTGTTGTTTTATGTTTCTACTCTCATTGTAAATCTGGGGTATGCCCCTTATAATCTTTGTATTGTTTTCCTTTAATATATACATCAACTTACCAAAAAAAAAAGGAATAGCTTCTACAATGGGGTGGCAGCCAATAGTGTGAGTGGTAGGAATTTTCCATTCTGAGTTATGAATCCAGTTATGACCATAATCCAATCAATGACTGTTCTAGGGAATCCTATTTTTCTTAACGTAGCGTCAACGAAATCCCACCGAAGCGAGTCATAAGCCTTCATCAGATCTACTTTCATAGCACAACGGGCAGGTCCCATAGATTTATGATAGCCTTTCATTAGTTCCTGAGACAAAAGAATGTTGTCGCTGATTCTCCATCCAGAGATAAAAGCAGTCTGATATGGACCTACTAAGGATGGCAAAACAGCTGTGATTCTCCCGGCTAGAATCTTAGCGATGCATTTGTACACAGTATTGCAGCAAGATATAGGATGAAAATCTGTCAACCTCGTAGGATTGGCAACTTTAGGAATAAGGGAAATGGATGTAGCATTCATTTCTTTAAGCATTCTCCGAGTCTGAAAGAAGGAGCTAACAGCATTGATTACATCCTCCCCAACTATATGCCACATTCTTTTGAAAAAACCTGCGTTAAATCCATCCGGACCAGGGGCTTTGTTGTTCTTCAAACTAAACATAGCATGCTTAATCTCCTCCCTTGTTACATGTTGTTGCGTCGAAGACAGTTTCAAGTTAATTGCCGATTCCATCTCTTCCTCATCTAGAACCCTAGGCATCTGATCCACTCTTAACACATGCTGGAAGTACGCAACTACTTCGGATTTAACTGCCTCATGTCCTTCGATAACCTCTCCATCCGCCTTTGTAAGTGAAAAAAGTTTATTTCTATGCTGTCTTCCATTTACTGATTTGTGAAAGTAGCCAGTATTCTGATCCCCCAAGCTAAGCCACTGTATCCTTGACTTTTGTTTGAAAAAACTCTCTTCAGCCGTGACGATAGAAGCGTAGTTACGTACCGCATCCCTTTCTCGCTTGCACAAAGTTGGATTCCCATGTGCTGTATGTAGAGCCTTATCCATTTCATCTTTCGCATCTTTGACTCTATCTGAAATGTTGGAGAAGTGAGTCATATTGAAAAGTTTCAATTCCCGTTTTAGTTTTCTTAGCTTGCAACACAGCTGATACATTGGACAACCCCCGGAATTGTGTTCCCATACTTTCCTCACTAAGGGCATGAACTCGTCATGATCCATCCACATATCAAAGAATCTGAATGGTTTCTTTATATTCTGATAATCACCTGTAACCTTTACCACCATAGGAGAATGGTCTGACATACCCCATGGCAAAAATCTCGCTTCTGAAGATGGAAAGTTCATATTCCATTTCTCATTGAGAAGCACTCTATCTAGTTTTTACATAATCAGATTCTCAGGACATTGGTTCGACCAAGTATAATGCAGGCCTGAATATCGAAGATCATCCACTTTCGCTTCTTGAATACATGTTTCCAATCTGTCCATATGACCAGCCCACGAAGTAGACCCTCCTAGCCTGTCTGATTGGTAGCGGATAGCATTAAAGTCACCCATAATAATCCATGGGCTGGACTCCCATCCATCACTACGACTCACTATATCAGACCATAATGCCTCACGTAAGGAAGCGTTATTGTCTCCGTATATAATTGAAGCATTGAAACAGATATTGGTAGCTAATATAGTGACATAAACATGAATAGCCTGGTCTGACATTCCGAGGACATCAACCTTCACCACATCAGCATTCCAACAAACCCAAATACGACCACGACAAGAGAAATCATAATTATACTAGAATGACCAATTACGCAGAAGAAGTTGAGAGACATTATATTTATTCTCGTCTCTAACCCGAGTTTCAACCAAACCGAAAAGAGTCATCCTCTCTTGATGGATGAGCTGACGCAATGCTGAATGCTTTATGGGATCATTCAAACCTCTTACATTCCAACATCCAATAATCATACGAAAATAGAGAGGAGTACAAACAGCAACACAAAGTTACCTCGACGTGCCCCCAGGCGAGGAGATAGATTTCTTGTTCTTCTTCGAAGAGTTTTTCGAACCCTTTTTCTTTTTCTCTAGAGAGTCTCTAGCCTTAATAGCTAACTGATTAACAGTCTCTGCCCAAAACATCATTGATAACATCAGAATTGGAACCACTTAAAAACATGGAAGTAGGAAATTGTCTTTTCAATTCTAGAACTCTAGATATGGGTCAAACATTAAACAGTATTCGAGTTGCAGGATAGATTCAGACTTTTTTGTTGTTACTACAATTTCGACTTAAAAATAGCATTCTTAAATCTTAGGCTATGAAAGTTATAGGCTTATTTTTTACCTTTCCATCCATATAAGATCTACAACTCCAGATATGATGCAATTATCGAACAATGTTATGATTTGGACTGTACCAACATCTCTTTCTTAGTTTGGCCATCCTTTTATCCTTTCAGTTTTAGTTCTTAAACTTGTCAATCAATCCTTTTATTTATGCATTTAAAATGAACATTGACCACAAATTAAAGATATCTTATATTATTAGATATGTTATTATAAAACATGTCTTAGTTAAAGAGTTATTGATACTTCAAGTGTAAAATGATGATATAAAATCTTGATAAAAATGTACTTTTAAGTACAAATCACTAGACTTTGCTTTCCTACAAGTTATGCATTTTTTATTTATGTGTTACATAGCTTTTATCATTTCAGGCTAATAAAAAACCTCATACAACACATCCAAAGTCTTAACAACACTAAAATACCCCATCATCCCGGCTCCACGTGCTTCACATACAAGCAATTAATGTGTAGAACTTAATGGAACACAAATGATTCTCTTTAAACAAATACCCATCAAATCTATAAAACTTACCAAAACCTAAAATTTCACAAGCATTATACACATTATCAAAATCACTATCATCCTTTTACAATTGTTTTATGTGTTCAAATCCTAGAAATCTAGCATCTAAAGTAGATAAAAGAATATACCTACATGATAGTGGGCCATAATGCTTTCTTTATCTTGTTTATACTTGATCACATATAGAAATATTTCAATAAATTCAACCTATTTGGCATGTCTTCTATTCAACTTACTTTGCCTTTTCAAGTGCTTTAATGATTCATGCTCTAATTATATCACGAACTTCTTGGGTCACTAGTAATGTTGTCATGTCTCTAAAGTTCTTACCAATACATAAAACTCCTTGTCATATGTAGAGTAATTCAAGGCTGGCTTATTAAGTTTCTCATTAAATATTATAATAAAAATTTTGTTTTCTTCCAAGCCTCATAACTATATGTTGATATTTTGAATCTAAAAGAAAGGTTTATTAATATCTTGTTTAAGAAGTATTGAATAGATATATAAATTTAATGAGAGTTTGCTTATCTAGATAAATTAAAAAAAGTTGAATGATGAATACCTTACTTTGTGGAATTTATAAATTATTTTAATGTTTTAATGTTTTGATTACTAGAAACTAATAATAAGCTGGTTAGGGGGTGTAATTAGTACTTAAAAGTATGTTTTTATTAAGGTTTTATATCATCATTTTCCACTTGAAGTATCGATAACTCCTTAACTAAAGTATGTTTTATAATAACAAGTTTGATACCATAAGATACCTTTAATTTATGGTAAATGTTCATCATAATTGCTGGCCTATCACAAAAATAAAAGGATTGATTGATTAGTAGAAGTATTGAAATATAAAGGACAAAGAAAAGGTGAAGCTTAATTGATGAGTTAAAGTACTGAAATTGACAGGACAAAGAGAGGGTAAAACTTAGAAAAGAAATGCTAGTGTAGTCCAAACTAGAATACTATTTGGTAATTGGATAATAAATAGAGCTATAGAACTTGGATTTAGATATACTTTATATTGATGGAAAGCTGATACACAGGCCTAAAACTTTAACGTAGAATTTGCTGTTTAGAAGTACAAATCTTAGCAACAATGTAGAAGTTCGAATTTATCCTACAGCCCAGACACTGTTTAGTGTTTAGCCCATATCTCGAGTTCTAGAAGTTCAAATGACCTCATGTTTTTTCCTAGAAAACTGAGATAATTTCCTAGAACTTTCATGGGAAGGTTGGTTCAAATTTCGACGTTATCAATTATATATTGTTCAAACAAGAAGATAAGAATTGTTACCAATTAGTCATCAAATCAATAGTTTTAAATTTTGGCCTACAAAAGGAGGTATTTGATGTTCATTTAAACATATTAGTTTTCAGATTAAGATCATGCTCTTGCTCTCTCTTTATTGTAATGTTTAAATTTTATTTATATTAATCTCTTATTTATGCTTCTCATTTCCTTTCTTTTACATAGTTAAGTTTCATCTTATTTTTTTCTGTTTCTCTTTTTTATTATGTTTAGTTAAGTTTTTTTTTGTCAAGGTGAAAAGGTTACACTAATAGTGTAAGAATAAGCGTAGTGTAAACTCAATATGAATTTTAATATTTGATACTAATATGTTTTATATTTGTTATCTTGTTCACTTTTAATACTTTGCTTGTTAAATGGTTAATATAAATTCGTGTTGTATAATATTTGGTATAACAAATACTTGAAACTTTCACAGCCCAAATTTCAATTAGAAGAGTGATAACAATAATGCACAAACTTCATAGCCACCATTTCAAGCAAACTATAATTTTCAAAATTCTCATGGATATGTATCTCCTTACACTCCACCTCTTAGAAGAAATCTTGAGGAAACATTGCATGCATTCATTGAAAAGCAGGAGACAATCAACCTTAAAATGCTCAAACTATGGTAGATCTAAAAGTTATTGTTGCAAAATTCACATCTACTATTAGTTTTCAAGAGAAAGGCAAGTTTCCATCTCAACCATAACAAAATCCCAAGGGGTAATACAATGCAAATGCAAGTAGTTCTAAAAGTCATCATATGGATCAAGTCAAATCAGTCATCATTCTTTATAGTGGTAAGGTTATTGAAAAACACACTCTTGAACCTTATGAGAAAAATGATAAGTTATCTACGAGGGTAAAGAAGGGGTTAAAGTTGAACATTGCAAAGAAAAGCCTGATTTCTCGCCAGCACTTCTATTTCCTCATTCCATGACCAAACAAAGAAAAGTCAATCACAACTCTAAAATCTTTGAAACTTTAAAACAAGTAAGGAAAAATATACCTTTGTTGGATGTTATTAAATATGTACATTTTTATGCTAAAATTTTGAATGATCTATGCATTATGAAAAGAAAACTGAATGTGAAAAAGAAAGCTTTTTTAGCCGAACAATTAAGTGTTATTCTTCAAAACAATAATGCTTTGAAATATAAAGACCCTAGTTGTCCTACAATTTCATGTTTTATTAGGAAACATAAAATTAAAAGAGCTTTACTTGATCTCAGAGCTAGTGTGATGATGTGCCATGAATGATTTGAAAATCAGCAACAATGAATCTGACGAAAATGGAAGTATAGGTCTGGTTGTGTTGTTTTTCTTTTAGTGTTTAGGTTGGATTATAGTGATTTTAAGGTAAATAAAATAAAGGATAGACTAGAGTGATACTTTGATAAGTCAATTTGGACGCCACAAAGATCAATCTAGTATTTTGACGCCATACATTCTGTGATTGAAGAGTGATAAGTCAGGTAGAGTTCTTCACAAATTAATTTGAAAGAACAACTCTTAATTTTCTGAATTAAGTTCAAATCTTGGCCAAAAGTTCTATATTACATATTTTGATGCCATATTTATTATTGGAACATGCCTCCATAGTTAGAAAAATTCAACATGACAAAAATCAAGCCCAAAAATTGCACTTTGACAAAGTAACCAAACAAATTAAACTAGCACACATTTTCTGACTTTAATTGAAACATAAACAGACACAATTTAAAATAACTATAACTTCTTGCACAAAAGACTAATGCAATCATGGTTGGACAATCTGAAAAGATCATGTTCTGAACTTGAAATCCACCTTGATTAGTCTTGTTTTCACATGCAATGGATGATTTCAAATTCATGTTCAAATTCATCTACTATTTTAACATAAACAACATCAATTCCTTAACTTATTTGCATTATCAACCCAAATTCAAGTAGCCCAGCATCAAAAGAACCATCAAGCACTCTTCCCATCTTTAAGTTCTAATTGTAGGCAAATAAGCATCCCAAAACCAATTTGAAACTGATTGCTAATTTTTAACTTCGACGCAACTTCAATCATTCCAATTTGACTCATCGAGGCCCTTTGTAGTTGTTTTGTTCTCGCTCTTATCATTGGACCATCTGAATCCTCTTGTATATTAGATTTAGCTTTACAAGATGGATTATCATTCTCATGATGCACATCATGTGAATTTACTTCCATATTCAGTCTTTCAATGTCTCAATCTAGGTGAGTTAAAATCAACTTTTGTTACTTGCTGATAGATATGTAAAAGTGTCTAAAGGAATAGTTAAAGATGTGTTAGTAAAATTGATAAATTTATTTATCTTATGGATTTTATTGTCCTAGATGTTCATTTCTTGTAATTTCTAATGCATTGATTAATTGTAGCAACGGACTAATGAAGTTATCATTTGAAAACATGACATTGGAGATGAATATTTTCAACATTTGTAAGCAACCTGGGGATAATAATGATTTATAGGAAGTAGACTCTATTGAAAAATTAGGTCATGATCAATTTGAAACTATTTCTAGTGAAATTGAGTTTAATAAATTTGAGAATTTACAAATGATTTATTTTCCAGAAGAATCTAAGGTAAATAATTGGACACTACAAATTAAAGAGTTCCCACCACGATCAATTGGGTGTATACCTTCATGTGTTCAACCATCAAAAACTGATTTGAAGTCATTACCATTCAATCTCAAATACTCATTTTTAGGAGAAAATGAAACTTTTCCAAATATAATGTGTATTAAGAAGGTAAGTTATTACAAACTCTAAAAATGCATTAGGATGGACCATAGCTGACATAAAAGGAATTAGTCCTTTGATTTGCATACACAAGATTTATTTAGAGAAAAATGCTAAACCCTCTAGAGAAATGCAACGAAGGCTTAATCCTAATATGAAAGAAGTTATGAAGAATGAAGTCATTAAACTTCTAGATAATGGAATCATTTATCCTATTTCTGATAGCAAATAGGCAAGTCCTATCTAAGTTGTATCAAAGAAGTCTAAAGTCACTATGATACCAAATGAGAAAAATTAGTTAATTCCAATTAGGATTGTTACTGGTTGGCGCATATGCATTGATTATAAGAAACTTAATTCAATGACTAGAAAATACATTTTTATGGATGATTTTTCTAGTTTTGGTGATTCATTTGATGATTGTTTGACTAACTTAGAAAAGGTTTTGAGTAAGTGTGAAGAGAAGAATCTTGTTCTAAATTGGAAAAAATGTCATTTTATAATAACAAATAGCATTGTACTTGGTCACATTGTTTTATTGAAAGGAATTGAGGTCGACAAACCTAAAATCAAGTTAATTGCCAACTTGCCAATGCCAAAATCTGTTAAAGATGTTAGATCATTCTTAGCATATGATGGTTTTTATAAAATCAAGTTATTGTGTAACCCTCTAACAAAGAAAAATGTTTTTAACGAACTAAATAATGTGAAAAAGTCCTTGTTAAACATAAAAACTTGCTTACTTCTGCTCTTGTCATTCAACCTCCTGATTGGTCATTACCTTTTAAAATAATATATGATGTTATGATTATACCGTGGATGCTATTTTGGGATAAAGAAAAGATAAGAAACCTTATGTGATTTACTATACAAGTAAAACTTTAAATAGTGATCAAATGAATTACACCACTATTGAAAAAGAATTACTTGTCATAATATTTGCATGTGAGAAATTCAGATCTTATCTTGTTTGCTGACCTGTTATTGTTTTTAGTGATCATGGAGCGTTGAAATATTTTTTTTCTAAGAAAGATTCTAAGGCTAGATTGGTGTAATGGATTTTGTTACTTCAAGAATTTGATATCAAAATCAAAGACAAGAAAGGCACAAAAAATGTTGTCGCATACATTTGTCAAGATTGACAACACATCTATCGATGACTACTTTCCTAATAAATCCTTATTTTCTGTCTCTACAATACCTTGGTTTGCTAATATTGTTAATTTTCTTATTTCAGAATATTTGTCAGCTCATTAGAGTACCTAAGACAAAAAAAGTTCTTGAACGAAGTGAAGAACTTTTATTAGGATGACCATTATTTATTCAAATAGTGTCCTAATCAAATATTTTAAAGATGCATTCTTGATAATAAGGTAAGTAGTGTCATTAAATTTTATCATTCTAAGACATATGAGAGTCATTTCTCATCAAGAAAGACAACTGAAAAAATCTTACAAAGTAGATTTTACTGGCCCATCATATTCAAGGATTCACATACATTTTACAAGACTTGTGAAATTTGTCAATAGTTGAGATCTATTTCAAAACATCACATGATGCCCTTAAATTTTATTCTTATCATCGAGATCTTTGACTATTAGGGTATAGATTTCATGGGTCTATTTCCTCCATCATTTGATTTTTGTTTATCAAATGTAAGAATTATATAGATTAAAAAAAAAGTTGAAAACCAATAGTTCATAATTACAGACAGCAACAACCAAAGAGAACAAACTCCTTGCTGGGGAAACCAAAGCAAGCAGATCTTGCTAAACAGACTATACCACTACAGAAAAAGACTTAAGTTGGGAAACAACCTCCCTAGAACAACAACCCAACCATAAACACAACAATGTGTAGAGACCAAAAGTAAGGAAACATACCCCCTAGAGAAACTGAAGTAAGCCTATCGTGCAAAACATAATTACAACACAATAGGCATGTGTAGGGGATAGCCTCCCCAAGGCAAGCACACTAAAAACAGAACAAGGGAACATGCTCCCTTGAACAAACAAAATAAATCAATATAGTAAACCAGCTAAAACACCTAAAAAGTTGGGGGAACAAGCTCCCATAGCAAAACCATCAAAGCAAGTAATGAGCCTACCAACGGACCTCAGCTATCAAAGCAATAGGCAAAAGACATCCAATAAAATGAGCATTAGGCGAAGCACCCAACCCAAAACAACCTAATAAGCAAGATTAGAGAAAACAACCAGTAGGAGAGCAAGCATTGGAGGCCACATCTATCATTTGGTTTCTTGTACATATTAGTCGTAGTAGATTATGTTTCAAAATAGATAGAGGCAATTCCAAGTTGAAACAATGATCACAAAACAATGATAAAGTTTTTTAAAAAAAATATTTCAAGTCGACTCGGAATCCCTCGAGCCATTATAAGTGATGGTGGAATACATTTCTGCAACAAGTCATTTGAGTCTTTAATGAAGAAATATGGAATCACACATAGAAAGTGGACAAGTAGAACTTGCTAATAGAGAGATCAAATAGATCTTAGATAAAACAGTGAACCCTAATAGGAAAGACTAGTCATTAAGACTTAATGATGCACTTTGGACTTATCGAATTGCGTATAAAACATCATTAGGTATGTCACCTTATAAACTAGTCTATGAAAAACCTTGTCACTTGCCTATGGAACTTGAACATAAAGCTCATTGGGCTATTAAAGCTTTCAATTCAAATCTTGATGATGGTAGTTAGCTGCGATAATTACAAATAAATAAGAAATGATGTATATGAAAATTCAAGAATTCATAAAGCAAGAATTAAAGAGTTTCATGACAAGAAAAAACTGGAAAAAAATTAAATTTTGGTCAAAAAGTTTTGCTTTATAATTCTCAACTTCATTTATTTCCTAAAAACTGAGATCAAGATGGATCAGTCCTTTTATTATGAAACATGTGTATCCCTATAGGGCCTGTGATATCAAGAATCCAAAGAATGATAATGTTTTCAAGGTAAATGGACATCGTTTAAAAGTTTACTTTGACAATTTTTCATTTAAAAATAACTCTATTGAATTTGGTGATCCTTTATATAAAGATTTATATTTTTTTCTCACATTGATTATGTGTTTCTTTTTGGTGTGACCTTTGCTTTGCTAGTTTTTTTTCCATTCCACCCCTGTCAAATGACCGATAACGGTACTCCGTGACTTAAGTCGGTTCTTTCAGTTTCCTATAATAACTGATATCTATGTATATATTTGTAAAATTCTTTGTTATTTCTCTCTTCTTTACATCTCTTCTCATTTGAAAATGGACACCACTCTAGAAAAAATGAAAAAGTATTTTCCCGCTTTACCTTAGAATGTGATTACAAAAATTTATTGTGCTAGATGTGCAAGATTGAGATTGTTAATTAACCATGGTATTCATAAAAATATTCACTGGCTAATTAAAGCAAAGGTCTGATTATCATGTAAGTCCTCCAATTCTTTCATTTCATACATTCTTGGACTAGGTAAAAGCACTTTTGCAAAGAAAAATTATGCAAAGCGATTGAAAATCTGTCATAGATGTGTCAAATAGACTTGTAATGTAAAATGTCATTCTTTAGGAATGATATTTGTAAATTATAAAGATAAAATACAATTCATTAAGGATGGCCTAAGTAAAGAGTCCTTAGATAATCTTCTATTGACTCTTGAGACGCACCCTAATGGAGATGTGCATCATACAATTCATGTTTTATGGCCACAATTTCATTTTTGATGAGTTGTACATCATGCAATTCATGATTTATAGCCACAATTCTATAATTCAATAACATGCTCAACAGAGTCTTGAGAATCTAACTAAAAAGGGTTATATTTGCTAGTTTTTAAGAAAACTGAATAAGAAGTCTATACTTAACCCATACAAGGCATTTAAGTTGTTCTTGGATGTAAAACCAAAGGAAGATGTGAGCCACAATCACAACTACCTGTACATACACCTATTTTAAAAAAACAACCATAAAAAGAGAGAAAGAGAGAGAGACTTTAGCTGGCCTACGTATAGGTGGTATTATTGCATTTTCACTTTCACATCTATAAATTCTTCTCTTCCTTCCCTTTATTTTTACTGAACCCATGCGCATTCCACAGATATCAAAATATATAGAATGACAAGTTCCTCAAGTCATCAAATACGAAATATTTGTGTTTTTGGTGGATCTAGTCCTAGGAAAGAAAATGAGTTTTTAGAATCAACAAATCATCTTGGTCAGGTATTAGCTACAAGGAAGATTCATTTAGTATATAGAGGACGCAGTCTTGGGTTAATGGGAGGTGTGTCAATAGCTATACTTTTAGAAAGTAGTCAAGTTTTGGGGGTTATCCCCAAAACTTTAGCAAATTGGGATATTATTGGAATAACAATTAAAGAGGAACTACAAGTCTCTATAATGTCTGATAGATTGAATACAATGTTTAAACATGTTGATGCCTTCATTGCCTTGTTAGGGTGTCTGGGTACATTGGAAGAGATCTTTCATATTTTCTCTTAGTCCCAACTTTACATTCACCATAAACTCATAGGTTTGCTAAATGTTAATGGTTTTTATGATAAGTTGTTGTCTTTTCTTAATCATGCTATGGAATAAGAATTTCTAACATCTTCAGCACAACAAATCATAATTCTACTGCTATTGCTGAACAATTGATTGACCAACTATAATCTTTCATTGCTGTAATTGATCCTTCTATAAGTAGCATAAATTGGTCAATTAAGACAAGCCATAAAAAGCTTAGATTGGATTTGAGCTTTCGTTTGTGAAACCTTGTGTTTTATTATATTTGTTTAAGTGTGTTTCAGGTTTAGGTGATATCTTCTATACTCTATCTTTCAACCTTAGGACAGTGAGGACAATGTTTTGTTTTAGTTGGGAGGAAGGGGTAGTAGTTAATACTTAAAAAAACAAAAATTTACTAGCTGTGTTTTCTATTTGCAAAACCATTGTTACTAAGATGACAGAGTCAAAGAGTTTTTTTGTTAAAGTGACTTTTAAGACGCATCCTAGTAAACATTCTTAACAAGGTCTATCATAATACTTTTTGAAATATTCAGATTTACAAACTCTCGTATTATTATCAATTGCTTCTACTCATATACTCATTTAACAAGTATTTTTAAACCTTTATTGTCACACACACTTTAACATATGATTGTGGGTTGCATATTGGATTATTACATTATTTATGTTCTTTTGTTAAAGGTAACAACTAAGAGAAAGGGTAAGTATATAATTTGAAAAAAAAAAGAAAAAAGTAATGATAATAAATGTAAATACATAAATAAAAACATAGATAAGTTTAGTTTTATACACTCCATAACCTAAGCAATTAAGCCCAAAAGAGTGTTTTAACACCTAATACCCTAAAGTCAACTGATTTGGGAGCTATTGGCCCAACGCTTGTTACATGGGTTAAGGAGAAACGTTTAAGGGAATCAAACATTGTATTATCTATGTATCAGTATCTAAAACCCAAGTTAGTGAACTCGAAGAGGTGTTTTAACACCTAATGCCCTAAGACCAACTAGTTTGGGAGTCATTAGCTAAAAGCTCATTATATGAGTTAAAGATGCATTGTGTTTTAAGTTATATGTATATAAAAAAAGATAATAATCCTAACCCAAGGAAGTTAATCTGAAAGAATAGAACATAATACTATTTTCTTCTAATAAAAGCCCCATCATCTATGTTTTGATACATTGAGCACATAAAACAAAAGGTTTATTAATATCTTGTTTCAACAATATGAAACATATATATATATAGATACATATATATATAAAAATTTAATGAGAGTTTGTTTAGTTGAATTGATTGTTGTGATTAACTATTAGAAGTGAAAGGACAAAGAAAAGGCTAAGTTTAGAAAGATGATGTCGATTCAATTCAAATTCAAACACTATTCAGTCATTCGATCATATCTAGAGCTATAGATCTTGGATTTCATATTAATTTATATGGTTGGAAAGATAAGAAATAGGCCTACAACTTTCATGTATGAAAAGACCTAAATTTTCCTTTTTCAAATTCAAAGTTTGTCCATAAAAGAGAAGTCAAAATCTGTCCTGCAATCCAACCCAAACACTACCTAGATTTTTACCCATAATTGAAGTTCTAGAAGGCCAAATGACTTGAAATTTGGTGGGTGGGAGGAGAAGACAATTTCTAACAACTTTTATGCAGAAGAATAGCTTAAATTCTAATGTTAGAAATGACATTTCATCTAAACAAGAGCTTAAGGACTATCCACCACGTCCACCAGTAGCATTGCTTAGTATTTTACACATATCTCGAGCTATAGTACTCCAAATGCTCTGAAATTTGGTGGGTGGAAGGAGAAGATAATTTCCAACAATTTTCATAAAAACACTTTCCAAATTCTGATTGCATCAATGTCAATTCATTCTTTGTATTGTTTTCCTTTAATATATACATCAACTTACCAAAAAAAAATAATAATAAATCAATAGTTGGCTACTACATTAATTATCAATTACCAAAGAAATAGTTCTAAATTTTAGCCAATAAAAAGAGGCATTTTCCATTCATTCAGCCATCTTGTTTTTCATATCAAGATCATGTTCTTGCTCTCTCTTTTTATATTTTTATAACACTTAAGTTTTGCTTTCATTAATCTCTTATTCATGCTTTTCATTTCCTTTATTGTACTTAGTTAACTTATATCATGTTTATGTTTTTAAATTGTTTATTTAAGTTTTTCTTCTTCACAATGTCTAGCTAAGTTAATTATGTTAAGGTGAAAAGATTTTACTAATGGTGTTAAGATAAGTATAATATAAACTCAATATGGACTTCAATGCTTATATCCTAAACAACTTACTATTAACATATCATTTTTATCTTATTAATTCTTAATACCTTGCTTGTTAAAAGGTTAATATAGATTTTTGTTGCATAACACTTGATACATTAAATACTTGATCTTTCATAGTCTTCAGCCAACATTGATATTATGAGAGGAACTTGATTTGTTATCAATATAAGTTAGCATTATGAATACTTGATAAAATTTATAAGTATAGTGTTACGTAAATAAGATGATTAATATGATCATGTTGTAATTTATATAGTTAACTTTCCTATGATTCGACCCCGGTCTTGCCGGGTTATTTATTATTTTGACACTCTTGCACTTGAGACAAGATATTAACTCTTTGATCGTGTCCATATCAAATTTTATGGTGATTCTATTTGGGATGAAAACTACACTTCTATACCTTTCCAACAGTATATGACGTGTCTTTTAATTCTTTTAGATGGAAGAGAACCATCTCTTTGAAATTAGGCTTTATTGCTGCCAAACACAACAAATAAATAACCGAACTTGTCTTATTAAATTAGTTGGGCTATTAAACTTTCTTTGTTTTATGAGGAAACACTTGTTTGGGTTTCAAACTTGTTTATTTTATTTATTTTAATTATCTTGGTCTAGTTTTAGTTTGGGTTGATTATTATTTGGGAAACTAAGGTTTATAAGTGACCTATTAGGGAAACTAAGGTTTTTAGCAGGGAGTATAAATACTCTTGAGAATAATTTTTAGCTCATTCTATTGGCTAATAATATTCTGATTTTTGCCGACCATTGGTTGTCAATCTTAATTATTGATTGAACTTTTAACTCTTCAAAGAATTGACCAATCTTTGTTATAAATTTATACTTTTTTTGCTCATCTCCACGTGTAGGCTTTATTATTGAGTTGGTTTATAGTCTTGTTGCCTTGGAGCAGGTCTTCCATTAAGTTAAAGGCTCTCCTTCATACTCCTTAAATGTCCCAAGCCCCTCTAGGTTTATTTTGCTCCATCTATTCTAAACAAGCCCATTTAATGCTTCTTTAAGTTTCTTTGTCCTAACTCTTGTGATTGGCCCATTTGACACCTCCAATGGGTCTTTGGTATGATTATGCTTGGTGTTGAGTTGATTCGCATAATTCACTCAGTGAATATTGATTCATGAACAAGAAGTATAAGGATGATGCCACGAAGATAGTTTTTCTTTGATAAGTCATTTTTCAGTTCTTTTAAGAACCATGAAAGGGAGATTATCTCACCATACACATAAAGTATGGTAAATAAGAAATTTTATTAATTTGAATTGTCTAACCTTAAAGGTTTGGTTATGCCTTTATTTATGATGACTCTAGACTTAAAGAAACCCTAATTGACCCCTCTTAGGTGAACTTATATGAAGCTCACTTATAATTGACCCATACAAATAATAATAACCTGAAGACTAAGAAGAAAATAAATAAAAATATTAAAAATCCAAGAATTAGCATCCTAAATATGCTAGAATCAGATGTGTCACCATTAAGAAGTCCCAAATAGATTGGAAAATCTGATATGAAGGTAGAATTTATTTTGAAGTCTTATTTTTTTTTGTTAGGATGAATAAGGAATCCTGCTAAGAAAAGCATTATGAAATAATTATGAATCCTTACCACACTTGGAAACTATAATGCAGCCCATTAAAAATCTTTGTAGAATTAGTAGATTTCCAAAATAAGTAACTGCATCCTTTTAAGAAAAGAATCCTAACCGAATAGAAAGTCCACAAGTCAAAATGAAGCAAGTAACAAAATCCTATAGCCTCTGTTGACCCATATTGAGATGCCTTCCTGAACTTTGATTGGCATGAAATGTTAACCCAAGGTAGGATAACATGTTAACAGATTCCATATAAACTTTCAGCCCGATCCAATAGTTAGATTAAGAATTATGATTGTTGTTGTAAAACTGGATAGTTGCACTTTTTACATCAAAATTCGAATTTGCCCCTGCATGGATTGTATCGTTCATATTATTTTCATTATGAAGCGACTGATTATACTTTATAGCCATGTTTTTTAAAAATTATATGGATTTCCTAGAAAGTCTACCACTTGTGCATGTCCAAACTTTCATGCAATTGCAAAAAGAAATAAAAAGAAAAGAAGAAGAAAAAAGAAAAAGAAAAAGAAAAAAAAGAAACAAAGATTAGAAAAACAAGTAAAAGTGAATAGAAAAGAAAATATATAATTTGTACAATAAATTACCTCCCTAACAATGGCATAAAAAATTTGACACAGTCAAAAGATTAATGTTTTTTTCTAAATGTAAGAGTATCGAAGTAATAAATAACCCGGCAAGACCGGGGTTGAACTACAAGAAAGTTAACTATCTAAGTTAGAAATAAAAAAAATAAATAATAACCAAACATGTAATGGTCATGCAATTTTTCAGATCAATAAAATTCTTTTGTCGTAGTTGTTGTGTGTTGGTATGATAATTCCCCTTTCTTGGTTCTTTATAGAATTGAAAACGACTTATCAATGAAGAATAGACTTCATGGCTTCGTCCTTATACTTCTTGTTTGCTTTGGTTTAGGGGTTTCTGTTTTCAATAATGCTAGTGCCTAGGTACAACTTATTTTCATGTCACACTACTATCAAACTTGATTTACTTGGGTTTTAGGAATTGTTGTCTTTGCATTAGGGTTGTGTGACCACGTGATCACGAGGATTGCATTATCTGCGTGAATGGATTTTCGCTGTTGAATTAAGTTGTTGGCAGCGAATCATTTTTTGATTCTGAATTGAGTTATCTATAGCAAATTTGTTTTCCTATTGAATTGTGTTGTTTACAGGGAATTAGTTGCACTAGCACACTGCAGCACCAGCAACGGAACAATTCCACTACCGAATTGTGGGTTCTAGTGAGCCACTTTTGATGATTAACTTGCATTGCATCGAAGCAATTCTTGACAAGTTAGTGCTTTAACAATTCAATTTTTGAAGAAATCCAAAATAGACTAGTAAATCTTATCTGAATATGGAAAAATCATGAAGTCTTCTTTTCTATGGACAATTTATAAAGAAAATCTCTCTTTTATATATGCCAGTTTAGGTTTCTTTTTAAACTAGGAGACTAATGCGAACCTCATGATCACGTGGTCATGTAACCCACAATCAAGATTGAGATATGATCTCAGAAAGAAAAAAAAA
>SRLM01002119.1:47599-60849 GCA_015708895.1 Populus ilicifolia | reverse complement strand
TTGTCAAACCATAGAGAAGTTGTCCTGCCATCCCCTATGATGTACTTCATCTTCGGCCATGCTAAGGATCTGAGCTTTAGAATCTTTCTCCATGCCCAAGAGCAATTCTGTGGCGTCCTGATTGTCCAGAAATTCCTACCTCGCAACAGATTACATCTGATCCAAGTAGACCAGATTGAGCCATCTGAGTCATTGCATAGGTTCCAAATGTGTTTCAACAAAGCAATCTTGTTCCATTCTGTTATCCTTTTTATTCCTAGCCCACCCTCCTTTTTTGGAAGACATACCTGATCCCAAGCCACTTTAGCCCCAGTAGTTCTCATATCTGAACCTGACCAAAGAAAGGATCTCATAATTTGCTCCACACTTTTTATGACTTGCCCAGGTAAGATGAAGAGAGATGCCCAATAGACCTGGATGGAAAATAAAACTGAATTAATCAGTTGTACTCGTCCTGCATACGATAGTGTTCTACAAGTCCAATGTCATCAACTTTAGAACCCAGCACATGATTCATTTCTGAAACAACATTAGAAGCTTGGGAATTAGAGTGTTTCTTCTCTATGCTAGCTTCAAAATCAGCTTGATTAAAGTAAACTGAGAAATCCTCATCCCATGGCTGTTCAACGTATCTTGTAGCTCTAATCTTAATATATGTCCAGACTTGACTTCATTGTGTTGTTCATTGTTAGAGGTAACCATTGAAACAGAATCCACAGCAGAACATAGGGACATTATGGCAGCATACAAATACTAGAGATTCCAAATTCTAAGAAGAGAAACTGAGTCTAAGAAGTAACCTAAGCTCAGAAACAACAACAACATAATCTCAAAAAGAACAAGATTCAGATTTGTTCATGAAGGAAGAAGAATTACAGAATTACGAGGCCAGTATCTTCGAGATTATTGCTTGGAATGATGATCCGTGCGGTCAAGCTGTAGATTCCGTTTTGACGAACAACATACTAGAAAATGGTGATGATCCAACGGTGAACGAAGAAGATCAAGCTTAAACAAAAACCCAACTCACTCTGCTGCAACTAAAAATGCAGAACAGTAGAAATATTACGAGATCAATATCTCCCCCCTCGTTGATTAGAATGAAGATCCATTCGGTCAATGTTTCGAGAAGGGTGGCGTGAACAACATAGTAAGAAATGAGGATGATCCAACGGTGGACGGAGTAGATCCAGCTCCGGCAGTTTGGTCTCTAATCTCTCTCTCTCTCTCCAGATATCTCTTTTTGAACTACTTGTCTTTCGTTTCTTTAAAGTTTAGAATCACTATAAATAGAGGCAGAACCAAACATGTATAAAGAAGACTTTTCAGATTAATAAAACTTCTTGTTTGTCACACTTTGTAATGCAAACCTCGTGATCACATGGTCATGCAACCCACATGCAAAGACGCCAATTCCCGGAAAGCCATGTAAATTAGGTTTGATAGGAGTGTGACACAAAGATAACTTGTACCTAAGCACCATCACTATTGAAAACGGAAAACCCCCACCCAACGAATATTGATTCACGAACGAGAAGTATAAGGATGACGCCACCAAGACAATTCTTCTTCGATAAGTTGTTTTCAGTTCTTTAGAGAACTAAGGAAGGGAGATTATCTCACCAACACACAATAAGTGCAGTAAAGAAGTTTTATTGACTTGAAAATTGTGTAACCTTTACATGTTTTGTTATGCCTTTATTTACATTGAATTTGAACTTAAAGAAACCCTAATGGACCTCCTTTAGGTGGACTTATATGAAGCCTACTTACAATTGACCCAAATAAGTAATAATAACCCAAAAACTAAGAAGAAAATTCTAAAAATACTAAGAAATGGCCAACTTCCTAGAATAAATTGCTGATTCTTTATCCTTTTAGTATTAGAAAAGGACTAGCCTAACAAGGCTGGTATTGGGTCGGACACATCAACCCTTTGTTCCACATGAATTGGGCTTTTGTTGGACCTGAACTAAATGAATTAAAGGTTGTCCTTCATGCTCCTTAAATGTCCCAAGCCCCTCTAGGTCCATTTTGTTTCATATGTTCTGAACAAGCCCATTCAATGTTTCTTTAAGCTTCTTAGCCCTAGCTTTTGTGATTGGCCCAATTGGCACCTCCAATGGGTTGTTGGCATGATTACGCTTGGTGTTAGGCTGATCCGCATCATCCCCTCTCTCTTTTAAAGGATTTGACCTCGAATCATCACCTACATCAAACAGAGTAAGATCGGAAACATTAAAGGTAGCACTAACGTTATACTCACTTGGCAAATCAACTTTATAAGCATTGTCATTGATCCTCTCAAGGATATGAAATGGCCTATCTCCTCTTGGTTGTAATTTTGACTTCCTCTAGGTTAGAAATCTCTCCTTGTGCATATGCACCCAAACCCAATTGCCAGGTTGAAAGACAGCATGTTTGCGCTTATTGGCTTTGGTTGCATACATTTGATTTCTCTTTTCAATCTGTTGCCGCACACTCTCATGAAGAGTTTTCACCACTTGTGCTTTACGATTACCATCCAAACTAGCCCTTTCATCAATAGGCAAAGGAATCAAATTCATTGGAGATAAAGGGTTAAATCCATACACAATTTCAAATGGTGAAAAATCAGTAGTAGAGTGCACACTACGATTATATGCAAACTCTATAAATGGCAAACAATCTTCCCAATTCTTTAAGTTCTTTTGAATGACACCACGCAAAACTTATGTTAAGGTTCTATTAACTGCTTCGGTTTGTCCATCTGTTTGAGGGTGACAAGTACTTGAAAACAACAATTTAGTACCCATTTTTCCCCATAACACCTTCCAAAAATAGCTAAGCAACTTAACATCTCTATCATAAACAATGCTCTTAGGGACCCTATGAAGTCGTATTATCTCCCTAAAGAACAAATCAACAATGTTAGTTGCATCATCAGTTTTATGACATGGATGGAATCCCTACCCCGTTTTGACCTTGGTAAACCCAAGATAAAGTCCATCGAAATGTCCACCCAAGGTTCTTTGGGTACAAGCAAAGGAGTATACAAGCCATGCGGTTGAGTCCTAGACTTTGCTTTCCTACAAGTTATGCATTTATCACATATGCGTTGCACATCTTTTTTTTATTTTGGGCCAATAAAAATACTCATGCAACACGTCCAAAGTCTTAACAACACCAAAATGCCCCATCAACCCGCCTCCATGTGCTTCACTTACAAGCAATTCACGCATAAAACTTAATGGAACACACAAACGACTCTTTTTGAACAAATATCCATCAAGCCTGTAAAACTTTCCAAAAGCTGAAGTTTTGCAAGCATTGTAAACATTAGCAAAATCACTATCATCCTTGTACAATTCTTTTATGTGTTCAAATCCTAGAAATCTAACATCTAAAGTAGATAAAAGAACATACCTGCGTGAAAGTGCATCAGCCATAATGTTTTCTTTCCCTTGCTTATACTTTGATCACATACGAAAATGTTTCAATAAATTCAACCCGTTTGGCATGTCTCCTACTCAATTTAGCTTGCCCTTTCAAGTGCTTCAATGATTCATGATCAGAATGTATCACAAACTCCTTGGGCCATAGGTAATGTTGCCACGTCTCTAAAGTTCTTACCAAGGCATAGAGCTCGTTGTCATATGTAGGGTAATTGAAGGATGCCCCATTAAGTTTTTCACTGAAATATGCAATGGGCCTCCTATCCTGCATTAACACAGCTCCTATACCGATACCTGACGCATCACATTCTACTTCAAAAGCTCTTGTAAAGTCTGGCAAAGCTAAAACAGGTGGCAAACAAAGCTTATCCTTCAACAATTTAAAAGCCTCATCTTGTGCATCATTCCATTTGAATCCAACAGACTTTTTCACAATTTCAGTTAAAGGCGCAACAATAGTACTAAAATCCTTCACAAACCTTCTATAAAAACTAGCAAGTCCATGAAAACTCCTTACCTCACTTACCGATTTTGGTGTAGGGCAATCTCGGATGGCTTTAACTTTCTCCTCGTCCATCTCGATACACTATGCAGTCACAACATAGCTAAGAAACACAATTGTTTCCATGCAAAAGGTACACTTCTTAAGATTAGCATATAATTGCTCACTACACAACACACTAAGTACATTACACAAATGATCAAGATGCTCATTTAACTTCTTCCTATAGATCAAAATGTTATCAAAACACATAACAACAAACTTACATATAAACGCACGCAAGACATAATTCATTAAACACATAAACGTGTTAGGCATATTTGTAAGTCCAAACGGCATGACTAACCACTCATATAAACCATGCTTAGTCTTAAATGCAGTTTTCCACTCATCACAATCTTTCATCCTAATTTGATGGTACCCACTTTTTAAGTCAATCTTAGAGAAAATACATGATCCATGTAACTCATCTAACATGTCTCAAGCCTAGGAATAGGATGTCGATACTTTACTGTTATGTTATTGACGAAACGACAATCGACACACATCCTCTATGTTCCATTCTTTCTAGGCACAAGTAGCACTGGCACAGCATAAGAACTCATACTCTCACGAATGTACCCCTTCATCCTCAACTCATTTACTTGCCTTTAAAGCTCTTTCATCTCCTCGAGGTTTCTTTTGTAGGCTGGACGGTTAGGAATTGAAGCTTTGGGCACAAGATCAATTTGATGTTCAATCCCCCTTAATGGTGGTAATCCATTAGGAATGTCTTCAGGGAATACATCATCAAACTCCTGCATCAAAGAAACAGCCACACTGAGAATAGCAGAATCAAGATCGTTAGTGTTAAAATAAGCCTCCTTATACACAAGTAAGATCATTGACTTATTAGTGAAAAATGCAAATCTGATTTGAGATCCTTTTGCATAAAAATTAGGTTGTTTCTTTAATTTTTCCACATATTATCATCACACAAGCTTACTTTCTTCACTCCTCAGTTTTTACCTCCACTCTCAACTGGTTTAATTAATGATTTAGGTTTAGCTGAATCTGATGATTTTCTCTCACCATTGTCCTCACGTGAATTTTCACTCTTTCCCATCCTCACATTCCTTTTTTAATTTTATTTGATCATCATACACTTGTTTCAGAGAAAGAGTGATGGTTTTACCATCCTTTACAATAGCGAACATATTTCTAAACCCTTATAATCAGAAAGAGCTTGGAGGGTTAATAACATAGATTCTTCATTTGATATTTAGCTGGTTGTATTGGTTTTCCTAGCGAATCAAGTTAGGTCTTGAGTTTTCAGTTCGGTGGCTAGCATGTAGCCATCTGTTGTTTTATGTTTCTACTCTCATTGTAAATCTGGGGTATGCCCCTTATAATCTTTGTATTGTTTTCCTTTAATATATACATCAACTTACCAAAAAAAAAAAGAACATATTTCTAAACCCATCATGAATCGCTTTCTGATCAAACTGCCATGGACGCCCCAAAAGTAAGTGACTAGCATGCATCGGGACAACATCACATAAAATCTCATCAGAATACTTCCTAATAGCAAACGCAATCAAAATCTGCTTTGTAACCCTCACTTCACCACATTCATTCAACCATTGCAATCTATAAGGCCTAGGATGCTTAATACAACTCAGATTCAATTTCTTCACAAGTATATCTGATGTGAACCTCGCGATCACATGGTCACGCAACCCACACACAAAGACGCCAATTCCAAGAAAGTCAAGTAAATCAGGTTTGATAGGAGTGTGACACAAAGATAACTTGTGCCTAGGCACCAGCACTATTGGAAACGGAAAACCCCCACCCAACGAATATTGATTCGCGAATGAGAAGTATAAGGATGACACCACGAAGACAGTTGTTCTTTGATAAGTTTTTTAGTTCATTAGAGAACTATGGAAGGGAGATTATCTCACTAACACTTATACACACAAAGTGCGGCGAACATGAAGTTTTATTATTCTGAATAGTCTTTTTCTTACATGTTTGGTTATGCCTCTATTTATAGTGATTCTGGACTTAAGAAACCCTAATGGACCCCCCTTAGGTGGACTTACATGTAACCCACTTACAATTGACCCAACCAAGTAATAATAACCCGAAGACTAAGAAGATTTATCACCATTAAGAAGTCCCAAATAGACTAGGAAATCTGATCCGAAAGTAGAATGCATTTGAAAGTCTTCTTCTTTTTTTTTTTGGTAAGTTGATGTATATATTAAAGGAAAACAATACAAAGATTATAAGGGGCATACCCCAGATTTACAATGAGAGTAGAAACATAAAACAACAGATGGCTACATGCTAGCCACCGAACTGAAAACTCAAGACCTAACTTGATTCGCTAGGAAAACCAATACAACCAGCTAAATATCAAATGAAGAATCTATGTTATTAACCCTCCAAGCTCGTTGGATCCTTTTATTTTCATCTGTTGGTAGAACGTTCCTCATCAAATCAAGCTTATCACGGATGATACATTCGATTTGATGAAAGACCAAATTCTGAGTTCTAGATATTCCAGCAAAGGTCCTTGCATTCCTTTCTTGCCAGATATGATACACTGTAGCTGCAAAACTGAGTTTACGAGAAAAATTGACGAAACTTTTGCCATGCCAAGTGACAGTGGCCCATCGAATCCATTCATCCCATCCTTTTGTCATTCTTGGAATGTTGCATCTGTCACAAACATCCCACCAGATCGCTTTAGTATAGGAGCATTCAAAGAACAAGTGGTTGTGATCTTCGTTGTTATGGAGACAGAGTGAGCATCTATTGGGACCATGTATACCAAATCGATGAAGTCTATCTTGGGTTGTGAGTTTCTGTTGGACAGCCATCCATAGAAGAAACGAATGTCTTGGAACAGCATTCTTGAACCACACAATGTCATGCCATTCGACTATCGTATGATGAAATCTTAGTTGTTCCCAAGCTATTTTGATCGAGAATCTGTGATTTGGTGAATCCAGCCAAACAATCTCATCATTTTTCCCTATCATAGGATTAGAATTGGAAGGAATAGCTTCTACAATGGGGTGCCAGCCAATAGCGTGAGTGGTAGGAATTTTCCATTTTGAGTTATGAATCAGCATATTGACCTTCGCGTTCTTTTCCATACCTGAATCATAGATGAATCTATCGCCATAAGAATCTGCGAGCGGGCTGTTAGGATGCCAATTGTCAAACCATAGAGAAGTTGTCCTGCCATCCCCTATGATGTACTTCATCTTCGGCCATGCTAAGGATCTGAGCTTTAGAATCTTTCTCCATGCCCAAGAGCAATTCTGTGGCGTCCTGATTGTCCAGAAATTCCTACCTCGCAACAGATTACATCTGATCCAAGTAGACCAGATTGAGCCATCTGAGTCATTGCATAGGTTCCAAATGTGTTTCAACAAAGCAATCTTGTTCCATTATGTTATCCTTTTTATTCCTAGCCCACCCTCCTTTTTTGGAAGACATACCTGATCCCAAGCCACTTTAGCCCCAGTAGTTCTCATGTTCCAAATGTGTTTCAACAAAGCAATCTTGTTCCATTCTGTTATCCTTTTTATTCCTAGCCCCCCCTCCTTTTTTGGAAGACATACCTGATCCCAAGCCACTTTAGCCCCAGTAGTTCTCATATCTGAACCTGACCAAAGAAAGGATCTCATAATTTGCTCCACGCTTTTTATGACTTGCCCAGGTAAGATGAAGAGAGATGCCCAATAGACCTGGATGGAAAATAAAACTGAATTAATCAGTTGTACTCGTCCTGCATACGATAGTGTTCTACAAAAAATGATGCAATAAAAAGAACTAGAAAACAAAGCAAAACGAAACTGCAATGATAGTCTTGTGAGTAGGAAGCGAGTCTATCCGAAATATGAACGAAACTGAAGACTCGAATAACAAAATAGAAGCAAAAGATAAACAACACCCAAATATGATGTAAATAAACTACAAGAAATGAAATCAACAAAAAAGCAAGCGAGATTCAAACGGTGACGCAAGACAGACTCGTTTACGACAAGTTAAGTCCGAATCTGAAACCTCAAGTAAATAATGTTCAATTGAGTTAAAATTTTAGATATTGTGCGATATCAACCCAAATAGACAGAATATAAGGTTTGAGAAATTTATGACAAAGTTTGATATACTAATGTAAAAACGTTATGAATCAGACCTAAATAGACCCAAATTTGAAACCCAAAGAAAATTATATCAAATTGAACTCAAATTTTATAACAAATAAGATTAGAATGCCAGTAATTAGAATATCAAATTTGAGTTGATTCCGAGTTGATTTGATCTAATTGTCCCATGTTTAGTTTTTTACGGCAGAATCTAATAAATGTCTTTTTGAATAATTTTTCTTTTCTTTTCTTTTCTCTTTTTTTTATGCTACTGATATATTTTGAACAATAGCAGAATGAAATAACAATTTTTTTCTTTTTATATGCTGAAAATTCAACGAGATGAAGAAATTGGATACTAAGGAATTTTTGTGGAATTAACAAGGAATGAAAATTTTAGAAAGATATAACCTAATTAATGGAGCCAAGCTCTAATACCAAATGATGCGAACCTCGTGGTCACATGGTCACGCAACCCACATGCAAAGACGCCAATTCCCGGAAAGCCATGTAAATCATGGTTTGATAGGAGTGTGACACAAAGATAACTTGTACCTAGGCATTAGCACTATTGAAAACAAAAAACCCCTACCCAACGAATATTGATTCGCGAACAAGAAATATAAAGGTGACACCACGAAGACAGTTGTTATTCGATAAGTCATTTTCAGTTCTTTAGAGAACCAAGGAAGGGAGATTATCCCACCAACACACAATAAGTGCAGCAAAGAAGTTTTCTTGATCTGAAAATTGCGTAACCTTTACATGTTTGGTTATGCCTTTATTTATATTGAATTTGAACTTAAAAAAACCCTAATGGACCCCCCTTAGGTGAACTTATATGTAACCCACTTACAATTGACCCAACTAGATAATAATAACCCAAAGACTAAGAAGAAAATAATTAAAATATAAAAATCCAAAAATTAATATCTTAAATATGCTAGAATCAAATTTGACACCATTAAAAAGTCTCAAATAGACTAGGAAATCATATCTGAAGGTAGAATGTATTCTAAAGTATTATTTCTTTTTGTAGCTCAGATGAATAAAGAATCCTTGTAAGAAAAGGATTCTGAAACATTAATGAATCCTTGCTACACTTGAAGATTTTATTGTAGCTCATTGAAGATCCTTGTGAAACTAGAAAATTTCCAAAATAAGCTGGCACATGCTTTTAGGAAAAGAATCCTAGCCAAATAGAAAGTTCACAAGTTAAAAGGAAGTAAATAACAAAATTCATACAGCCTCTATTGATCCATTTTGAGATGCCTTCCCGACCTCCGATTGATCTAAAAGTTTAACCCAAGGTAATACAATATGTTAGGAGGCTCCATGTAAAATTTCAGCTCGATCCAACGATTAAATTGAGAATTATGACTCTTGTCGTAAAACTAGATAGTTGCACATTTCACATCAAAATCCAAATTTGACCTTGCTTGGATTGTATAAGGTAAGTTCTTGTATAAATTATTGTATTTATTTTTTTTCTTTTTTACTTTTCTTTTATATAACTTTGTTTCTTTTCTCTTGTTTCATTTCCTTTTGTTTTCTTCTTTCTTTTATTGTATTCCTACATATGCATGAAAGTGTGGTCACACACATTAAATGATAGACTTTGTAGGGTATCCTCATCATTTTCAGAAAATATGGCCAAAGAAGATAATCAATTACTTCATAATGAGAATAACCATGTTAGAACACTTAAAGACTAGATGAATCCCACAAGAACAAGTGCACTATTATGCATAGTTTTTTCTTTTGGTGCATCTCATTTTAATTAAAGCCAGGAATTCTTCAACTTTTACCTTTTTTTCATGGATTAAATTTGGAAAATCAATACTTGCATTTAACGGAATTTGAAAAAGTCTGGGACACCTATAATGACTCAAATTGTAGCATAAGCACCATTAGATTGAAGCTTTTTCCTTATTCATTAAAAGATAAAGCTAAAACATGGTTACAAAATTTGAGACCTAGATCCATTCGTGCTTGGGATGAAACGCAACAATAATTTTTAAAGAATTTTTTCCCATCTCGCAGAACAAACTCTTTCAAAAGATAAATCACCACTTTCACTCAAAAACTAGGAAAAACATTTTACTAGTGTTGAGATAGGTATCGAGACTTGCTTAATACTTGCCCTCATTATGATTTTGAAATATAGAGATTGGTCTTATATTTTTACAAAGGATTAACACCTAGAGATAAGCAAATGATTGAATTGATGTGTAATGGAACTTTTGAAGATAAAGACCCTGATGAAGTAATGAAGTACTTAGACTTGTTAAGTGAAAATGCTCAAAATTGGGACACCGTGGTTACTTTTGAGGCATCGAGTAAAACTTAACCTCTTACATCTAGTGGAGGTATGTACAACGTTAAGGAAGATCATGACCTTCAAGCCAAGTTTGCATTTTTAGCTAGAAAAGTCGAGGCACTGGAATGGAAAAGGAGTGGTCAATTAAAATCTATTGAAAACATTGTGTGTCAAATATATCAAACAAATGAACACTTAATCAATAATTGTCCAACCTTGCTTTCTTTTAAGGAATGTTTCCATAAAGAAGCTCATGCTTTAAAGAGTTTCCAAAGGGCCAACAACAACCCATACTCGCAAACATACAACCCTCGTTGGAGAAATCACCCAAATTTCAGTTGGAAGAGTGATAATAACAATGTACAAACTTCACAACCACCATTTCAAACACATTGTAATTTGCAAAATTCTCATGGATATGCACTTGCTTATGCTCCACTTCTTAGAAGAAATCTTGAGAAAATATTGCATGCATTCATTGAAAAGTAAGAGACAATTATACTCAACTTGCTCAAAACATGACACATTTTAAAGATACTTTTGCAAAATTGACATCTACCTACTTAAGAGAAATTTTTAAACACAATTTTTAAGAGAAAGGTAGGTTTTCATCTTAAACACAATAAAATCTCAAAGAGCAACACATGGATCAAGTCAAATCAGTCACTACTCTTCACAGTGGTAAGGTTATTGAAAAACCCACTCTTGAACCTTGTGAGAAAGATGACGAGTCAATCTCTGAGGGCAAGGAAGGGGTTGAATATGAAATTTACAAAGAAAAGATTGATTCCCCGCCACCACTTCCATTTCCTCATACCATGACCAAACAAAGAAAAGTCAATCATAACTCTAAAATCTTTAAAACTTTTAAGTAGGTAAGAATCAATATACCTTTGCTGGATGCTATTAAATAGGTTCCTTCCTTTGCTAAATTTTTGAAAGATCTATGCATTATGAAGAGAAAAGTGAATGTGGAAAAGAAAGCATTTTTAGTTGAACAAATAAGTGTCATTCTTCATAAGAATAATGCTTTGAAATATAAAGACCCTGGTTGTCTAATAATTTCTTGCTTTATTGGAGAACATAAAATTAAAAGAGCCTTATTTGATCTCAGAGCCAGTGTGAATTTACTTCTATAGTCAGTTTTTCAAAGTCTCAATCTTGGTGTGTTAAAACCAACTTCTATAACTCTCTTACTTGTCGATAGATCTGTAAAAATACCTAGAGGAATAGTCAAAGATGTGTTGGTACAAGTTGATAATTTCATTTATCTTGTGGATTTTGTTATCTTGGATACAGAACCTATTGAAGCATGTAATTCATTTCTTATTATTTTAGGATGTCCATTTCTTTCAACTTCTAACGTATTGATTAATTGTGGGAATGGACTGATGAAGCTATCATTTGAAAACATGACATTAGAGATGAATATTTTCAACATTTGTAAGCAACCTAGATATGATAATGATTTACAAGAAGTAGATCATATTGACGAATTAGTTTATAATCAACTTAAATCTACTTTAAGTAAAAATGAGTTGGATGAATTTGAAGGTATGCAAATGATTTATTCTAAAGAAGAAATCACAGATAAAAAACACCTCAAAAATGTTGATGTGAATCTTTTATCAACTATGACAACAAATTTGACATCTGACATCACACCAACCGATGATTACTTTCTTGACGAATCTTTACTTTGTCTTAGTCCAATGACTTAGTATGATAAAAATATCATTTTGGTTTTATCAATAGTCAACTATATTTAGTTGAAAAAGAGATATCTGGAGAGAGAGAGATTAGAGACCAAACTGCCGGAGCTAGATCTACTCCGTCCACCGTTGGATCATCCTTATTTCTTACTCTGTTGTTCACACCAACCTTCTCGAAACATTGACCGAATGGATCTTCATTCTAATCAACGAGGTGGGAGATATTGATCTCGTAATATTTCTACTGTTCTGCATTTTTAGTTGCAGCAGAGTGAATTGGGTTTTTGTTTAAGCTTGATCTTCTTCGTTCACCGTTGGATCATCACCATTTTCTAGTATGTTGTTCGTCAAAACATAATCTACAGCTTGACCGCACGGATCATCAACCCAAGCAATAATCTCGAAGATACTGGCCTCGTAATTCTGTAATTCTTCGTCCTTTATGAACAAATCTGAATCTTGTTCTTTCTGAGATTATGTTGTTGTTGTTTCTGAGCTTAGGTTACTTCTTAGACCCAGTTTCTCTTCTTAGAATTTGGAATCTCTAGTATTTGTATGCTGCCATAATGTCCTTATGTTCTGCTGTGGATTCTGTTTCAATGGTTACCTCTAACAATGAAGGCTAGAGACTCTCTAGAGAAAAAGAAAAAGGGTTCGAAAAACTCTTCGAAGAAGAACAAGAAATCTGTCTCCTCGCCTGGGGGCACGTCGAGGTAATCTTTGTGTTGCTGTTTGTACTCTCTATTTTCTTATGATTATTGGATGTTGGAATGTAAGAGGTTTGAATGATCCCATAAAGCATTCAGCATTGCGTCAGCTCATCTATCAAGAGAGGATGACTCTTTTCGTTTTGGTTGAAACTCGGGTTAGAGACGAGAATAAATATAATGTTTCTCAACTTCTTCTGCGTAATTGGTCATTCTTGTATAATTATGATTTCTCTTGTCGTGGTCGTATTTGGGTTTGTTGGAATGCTGATGTGGTGAAGGTTGATGTCCTCGGAATGTCAGACCAGGCTATTCATGTTTCTGTCACTATATTAGGTACCAGTATCTGTTTCAATGCTTCAATTATCTACGGAGACAATAACGCTTCCTTACGTGAGGCATTATGGTCTGATATAGTGAGTCGTAG